>CAJQZN010017208.1:0-17760 GCA_907164685.1 Colias eurytheme | reverse complement strand
GAATAAGTTGGTTACTTTGTAGTTGTGTTTCTAATAACCGGTTCGTCTAAAATAGTTGTTAGGCATCCATGTTTTATACATGCAAAAGTATTGTTATAATCCCGCTTATTTTGATAAAAGCTGGTTTGCAACTCGATCTCTAGAAAGGAGGACGAGTGTGTGGGACTAGAGGAGATTAAATGTCAGTTAAACGCCGTTCCTCGGACTATGACCAATATAATTTAGCTCGAATAATTGCTGGCTATTAAACTATGCTATTAAATTAAAGTAAACTGTAATAAGTAGGTAATAACTAACCCATAAGTTTTAATTTTCAATTTGCCTGAATTACCTTTGCTGTAGTTAGTTATTGCAAGTATATATTTTTAATAATGAGATTTTCATACAATCATATAATACTTACGTTATAGTCCTTATAAACGATATAAATTTCCAAAAATATAGTAAATGCATGTTTATTTTGTTGCTTATTAAGCACCGTCTGAGATGAGTAACGGGTGAAATGAGATGCGAAATAAATTTTCATATTGCAATTTTATAGCACATTTCGTTCGATATTTTCACATGTGAAAAATCACTTTTAATTTATTTGCTTTCCCAATCGTAGGGTTATAAGTTAAGGCTTATTTCAAAACGTTAATATATGTATGGGTAATTAATTTTCTTTTTTTATAATCATGAAACTCCTGAAATATGAATAAGAAAGAGAAATTTAAACGCTTATCTTTTTACTTTAATTGTATATACTCGGGATTTATTGATGCGTTACGTTAATCAGCTTATATGTATATTGTATACTGCAATAAGCATCTATTTTTTGTACTCTAAATCTGATTTGATCTTCAGATTATTTATTGTATTATACAGTAAATTATCTGAAACGTTCATTGACACATTCCACACGCAGAGTTGATCGGAATCTTCACATTATATTTCATTTATTCGTTCATACATTATAGATAGAATTATAGATATGATACTACTTAAGCATTTATTTCCTCTCAATTTGCCTTGTTCTTCTGTAACTTAGTAATTGTTACCACTTCATTCGAAATATCATCTAATTGTTGCAATTATTCAGTATTCTGCCTGAACGCAATTAAGGCAATCAAAAAGTCATTAAATGTATTATACATAGTATCATTTTCCATTGTACGCAATATAAAAGGTCACACTTTCCAAGTATATTCAGTTAGCTAAAAGAATAGCAGGTGACCTTTGAACAACGTCTTCAAACTAAAGGTCTCTCTTTGTTCCCACAGTGAACCATAAAATTGTTTCCTTACCCTATTGTTGCTATTTTAATAATCATTTGATAGCTCTGAGCCTAGTAATTAGCAGAGTAGGCAAACGACAGGCAGCAAAGAGGTTCTATTTTAGTTCAAATTCTTAAAGAAAGCTAGTAATTAACGATTTAGAGCTAGATATCTTGAAAGTTTAGTAAGTTGCAGGTTTTTTTTTTAATTTTTACTATTTTTTTCATACTTGTTATTTATTAAGTTTTTATATCTAACTGTTATGTTAACAGCAACTGTTCCGGTATAACAAAATTTAAAATAATAAGCTTAATCCAGATTAACATAAAATGTATTTGCGCTCTGTTTATTTTGCATAAGTGACTTCATAAATGATTAAAAAAAGCTTGTTAACTTTAATGTTATATTATTAGGATTTACGATTCCACATTTATTTGAAGAACGTTTACATAACTTCCATTTGGTTTATCTAGTTTTGCCTTATTGCTAATTTTGAACTTCACGATGCAATATTAAAGTTTAGTAATATTAGTAGGTTGGAAAGCTAACAATCCAGTCAAGGCACGGTTACTTGGCCTTAGTACGGCGTAATATTATTATAAAACTTTATAGAACTAGAATTCGCTCGAAGTTGCTAGAAGCACTTGATAACGTCGTCAATTAGTGCGTTGGCCTCGGCTGTGCGCGTCTCGGTTGAAGCCTGAGCGTTGAATTTGGAGCACCCTGTATTATGCCTTTAATTTTAACATTATGACATTATTTTACAGAACATATAGTAATTATAAGCTATCAGGAAAATACATACATGTACTACCATTGAACAAAATAATTTGGAATTGGTACGTCTGCGTCATTATGTAATGAAGTTATATTTGTTGAATGTTTTTTCCTGTAATAAATACAATTTTCCTTAAATTTTGCCAAGCCTACAATGTGGTAACTTCCTGAATACATATATGAATTCTGGGAAAATCGAATAGCCATTAAAAATTTCATTGGGACGTTAAATATAAACATTTGATAGTAATGACGATAAATTAAGCTGTAAAAGTTGTAAAGTACATAACCATCGTTGTTTAGGCGCATCGCTCCAAGGCGGGCGGGGTCATCGACCTGGCTAATAACTTCCGTTCTGCAACGTAGGCTAGTTCAGTTAGGATGGCGTGATAACGAGTTTTCAGACTTTATTTTATATAATATTTTATTTGCACTATTTTGAAATTAAGGCTTTAACAACGTAGTTAACGCTCTACGTGCGGTAGGTATGTCATGTTCTTCATGAAATGAAACCGGTATAAGGAAAAGTTATTTGTTTAAATATCGATAAAATATATAACTCTGTTCAATGCTATTTTCATTATATGATGCATGGCACAAAAATATATGTAATAGAAATCACAACTACAATAGAAAGCCGTTTTGGAAACATCAAAAGTTCTAAAAATTCGGATGGCTTTGAATATTGACATTGTCAGGTAGATGAAACCCATATCAACCAATACGAACCAACTGAAGTCTTACAAAATAGTTAAAACCTTTTGAATTCCACATGATGTCAGTATAAAGGCTATTGATAATAAAACTTTTTTTCCCACTGGTCCTTCGAGCAGGATCTATCTATATAACTTCGCTATAGCTAAATAAAATACAGAATCCATTAATATTATCGTGAGTATCTCTTTAAAACAAAAGCTTTCTTGGTCTTCAGTTATTTTATTTTGTCTCCATGGCACTAAGGGAACTGTCACATTGTAAATGTACCCTGTATGCGGTTAAATATCAAATTTACTTCGAATCGCCTTGGATACTTGCGGCTTTGTACCTGTAAATAATATGTTTGTGTTTATGAGTGCGCAACGTTATATTATGTTTCAATGTAAACACCACTTGAAAATTATGTATCGTAGTTTATTGTAGTTATTCATTATTCAATTATTGAGAGCAGTACTCTATTTTTTTAATAACTATAGCTCTTAAAGAAGTACTTGTATGATTTATGTTTGAGATGCAACATAAAATTATCAGTTAATACTATACTTATATTTACAATAGTTTTCTTTTCATTTAAATATCCTAAGATTATTTAATTTGATCATATTATTTAAAATAAACGATGATGGTACGATTTTGTAAGGATATTAATATATTTTTATTCATTGAACAGTAATAAAACACAATATACTAAGCCTAGCAAACTAAAACTCATTTGTATAAATACAGCTGCAATTTGCTGTTTATATTTGCGTTCAGTAGATCAAACTAATAAAGCAGTGTAATGAACTTTTGCTCGATCGAACCTATTGTGTCTACTGAAGGCTCAATACTATTGAGTTTTTTTTTTGATCTAGGTCTTTTATTTATATTTTATAGTGTCATTTAATAAAAGTAAATGAAATATATTATCTAAAATATTTCAATAAATAGATTAAGAATATAATCCAATTATTTTGATTGTTACATCCAATCTTGAAAGTATATATGTAATATATTAACTTATGTGGTACATGCACATTTTTAAACAACCGTGAAATACATATACATAACACTAAACACACACATATACACTAGTCAATACTAATTTTTTTACAGTGTCTGTGTCCGGAACAAAATAATTTTATTGAGTTAGAGGTCATGCAAAAAATAGAAGATATTGCATGACTATATCAATTACAAATCCAAACATTATTAGGAACAAACGAATTACCATTGTCTTATAATATTTATACATATTGAGATGGAAAGTCTGCATTATTTATTACTCTTTGCCCCAGAGATTGCGTGGGATTCGGGTTTTATTGACCTGAAAATTACATCTATTGTCTAGGAAGAATTATATTATTTGCCTATAATAATTACGTTTAATTTGCGTGACCGTCTTATACATATTTCTAGAAAAATCTTCGAAGGTCTATTGCTTCATCGCTTTTATAACATCAATGACAAAGGTGTCAATAAGATGCGTTATTGGAAGAAGGTTAATGTTTTTACGTGTGTTCATATTTTAAAATTGACATTTTTGTGTATTAATTACATTTTTTATTTAATTATGCTAATCTTGACTAAGTTTTGCGGTCATGGTTAAAATTAAATGTGAATGATTCTTTTAAACATACACTGCTATAAATAATAAAGATGATTTTGTAGATTTGTGTTTGCACGTTTATATAAAGGCGGCTAGAGCCTCAGCAAAATTCATCATGTTCTTTTTTTTAATAGGATTGATTCAAAATTGTGCCTCGTAGTAAACTGTAACTGTTTAGTATCAAGAAAACTGGACGTTTCGTTTATAGAAAAGTATTTAATTTCTAAAATTATCTTCTTCAACACATCACCATTTTACTGTAGTATATTGATCTCTATCGTCATAGGTATCTATTAATTATCTACCATACAAATGTACACATGTATAGTAAGTACATTCTTACCCGCTCGGGAATCTCCTAATCTCGTAATTACAACGAACAATCACGTGCAGTTGTTAATTTGACAACAATAGCACATGCAGTCACGTCTAGGCATTGCTTGACTATGTACATAGTGGTGCATATCCGCGCTTCTGCTATCTATTGTACTGCTATCTAGCTTTGACTTACACGATTGTTATGAACGTTTTGTTTTACAGCGCTTTTTAAAGCTGACATTCGATTTTTTGTGTTAGAATACATCAAGGTTATTAAAGGCCAAAACGTAAGCAGTGAGAAAAATCGATTTTACATATGTAAATAAAGCCTGGCATTATATTAGTATAGGATATCTATCCGCGAAAAGTGGTTTATACTTTATAGTAAAAAAAGAAGTATAGTGTGTTCACTATGAATTGTTATATAATCACTAGCTTCCGCCCACGGCTTCGCCCGCATGGTGTTTTGATAAAAGGTAGCCTATGTTCTTTCTCAGGGTCTAAAGATTGTCTGTGCCAAATTTCATCAAAATCGGCTGAGAGGTTTAAGCGGGAAAGCGTAACAGACTGCAGACAGACAGAGTTACTTTCAAATTTATAATATTAGTAGGGATAAATTGAACATAGCAATTAATACTGAAACAGTACTTACGATAAACTGTTTTACGTTATTACTTATTACATACAAAGAATCTCGCGACAGATACATATAGGTAAGAAATATGTCTACGACACCATTACTATATATTTTTACCGTTCACAATAATATGCATGTCGAATTACTATAGTTATTGTGTATTGCACCACACTTACAAAACGCCATTACTATTTATTATGGCTGTCATTATTGGTGTAAATGAAAGTGCTAAATACCGCCTTTACTGTTATTACGATACAGTATCAGCCGTACAAATAAAAACTTGCTTATTCAAACCTTATGCAATGCATAGATATGATAAGAATAAATAAAGAATAAGGATGTCATAATTTCTTACAAATAAATTTGGAATAACGTCGATGTAACTATGCTCACGCTATGCAATAGGCGCGGAGCGGCAACGTCGCAATTCATTCACAAAATTATGAAAAACATTGAAATTGTCTACGGTTAAATCTTGGTGCTGTCATTTTGACGCTCGTTTGACTTCGTCGAATTTGTTGTGAAGTTTCATCATACGATGTTCTGTTTATTTATTTTTTAAATATTTATTTGAAATAATTTAAATATATCATTAAATATGCAAGCAAATGAAACAGAACCCTATCCAATATCCGGAGAACAGAAGATAAACCCACCTTGAGATAGAGAGTTGCCAAATAACTGGTACTCAAAACATACAACTCCAAGCTTAGAAGATTTATGTTTTCAACGAAAGTTTATATTATTGTGATAAGTTTAGAAATAAGTGTTTTATGTATGTATGGTTTGGCGCATGTCGTAAATAAATAAATCATTATAAATATCAAAAGGGTTTTTCATAATTTCGTATATTTTGACATTTCATACAAAATTTTCCATTTCAATAGGTACGTAATGAAATTATTAATTTGCTCAACTTTTTCTACTTCTCGTATTACTCTCATTGCTATTATCTCAAATTTAGATTGAAAATAGGTTCTAAAACTTGTAAAACACAGCACAATGTACTAAAAAATACATTATAACTCAGTTATGTCAGACTTATACTAGGGTGGTAGCCGGAATAAGGACGAAATAGCATTAGTATGAATACTTATTACGAAGTTATACTAGGTTTCATTTATTACGTGTTTATTTGTATGATTTTTCCTTATTCTTAGTTTATTCTTTTCATAAAATGTTATAACTCGTTTATTTGTACGGCTGTATAAGTTTATGTTAGATGTATTGGTACTTACTATGTTGTAGCTGTGATATTTTCTTTGTAAATAACCGTCGTGTTTGCTTATATGGCGACATTATTATAACAAAAACGTAGAGGACATTCTATTAAAGACCCTCTATAAAGATATATTACGTTAAATAAACATCTGAACATATAAATATTCAGTACTTAAAATAGAAATTAACTGAATGTATCAAATATCAATTATACTCAGTAGTTACAATATTGCGTAAAATTAACACATTTGTAAAGATCTCAAACGTAGTTGTATTCTTTGCCGAAACATCTCGGCCACATAACGGTATCCGTCGTGGACAATCCGGCACTGTATACACTTGTTTATGTTAATAGGTAACTCGATACGAAACATCCACTTTCTTCGGTTAACCTTGGAAGTAGAATATGGGACATTGTATGAATGACTTTCACTGCTAGTTGGATTTGTACTAAACTGATGCATGTCAAACATTGCCAAAGACGGCTATTATTGAACGTTAGTTAGCCTTTACCTGTTTCTTGCTTCGTAGTTATAACGCGATATAAGAATTTGTTATACACACTTAGAAACTTACATGAATATCTATGCGAAGCCTATGTATACCTACTAATCCTAAAAGTTTAAATAAAAAGAAGATTAGTAATCTCCGTTCTTCCAATGCATGTAGTTTGCGAACCTGCATTGCTAATCGAAATTGATCGTTAGCAATGATAGTCTTAGTCAGCAGTCGAATTCACTGTGGTTGCATGCAGAATTAACATTGGTGCATTTTTGTGGAGCACAATGATGCAATCTCCGCAGTCGCTTTGTAGTATACTCCTATTCACAATTATGAGCTTTTTGAATAAATCCGGAGCCACCGAGCTCGTATCTCGGAGTGGTTCATTACCAACGTGTGCTTTAATGATAGCTTGGGTCTCGCGTGTTCATACGTACTGACTACTGACGATTTGCCTCTCATTAAAATAAAAACCAATCTACACTTTAATTAACGAGGTTAGTAGACTTAAAGTTTGCTCGCTGTACAAGTAATGTATGGGTTTGCGTCACGTGTGTCAAAACAAGAGGATCAATGTTAGGTTAGACTTATGAGATTTCGAATCTACGTAAGCTAAATGCGTCTGGAATTCATACGTTTGCAGCAACCGTATTTCGGTAACAAAATAAATATAAAGCTTTAGTGCTGACGGTTTAATATCAAATACATACGCGTATGCTCTTTAAATGTATTTTAATGTGGACTGTAATGTGTCTTGCAAAATATTTATAATACGCGTAATGTTAAGTCATAATTTCTGTCTCACGAAACTGACGTTTATGATTTTGAAAACCAAGAGACGTGTTAATTAAAATTGCGAAGTTTGATTAAATTATTTGATACATATAAGCGTTCATTTCACTGTTTTAGAGGTAAATATCCCACAAGGGAAGCTGAAATATAAGTAAGAATTACTTCACTTTTCTTCACTTCACAGTGGGGTCAAGCGGTGCTTTCAACGTTTTACTCCGGCTATGACAAATTTCCAACTCCGCGGGGAATTTCATTTTAACGGTTCATTTTAGTAAATGTGTTAAAGCGAGCATATTAAAATAGTATCTTATCTTCACCGCTTCCTTTACAATTAAGTCAGATAGCATCAGAAATAGGAGGGGCCCGCTGGTGCCGTTCAAAATAGAATGGAGAATATATCTTGCATGTGACCGACGAAAACAATGGTTTATATTCTAGCGTAGCTGCTTATTAGAGTTGTTTGTAAACAATGAGATTTGTTTAATAATACACCTTGGATATTGCAGTCTCGAATGCTTGTACTTGCTGTACATGTAGGTACCTACTATTTATTACTTTTACGTTTGTTGCTTCCATCAAATGCTCTTCACTACATAACTAGTATAAAACAAAGTCACTTCCCGCTGACTGTCTCTTTGTATGTATGCAAATATCTTTGAACCTACGCAACAGATATTGATTAGATAGAAATGGTTCTCGAGGAAGATTTAAGTATATATTTTGTGAAGTTTTAAACAAAGTGCAGATAAAGGGCAGATTAATTTTACATGCATTTCTCCGGTCCTCTGATGTTCTGCTCTGCCATAATTTACCAACATATAACTCAAAATGCAATCTAAAGCTTATATTTCTATAAACCCATAAAAATGATAACTAGCGGTGTCAGATTGTTTTTTAACTCCAATTTAAAGATATCCCTTTGATACAAACGTTGAATAAAAAACCTAAAACTGATTTGAATTCGCAGCGCTCATTAAACGCTTCGAAAAACGCGATTACTGCGAGTCTGAGTTTTCCTCGCTCTCAGTGTTGGATTCAGACCCTCCGAAAATTATTGTCTATGGAAGTAAAAATTATACTACTTAATCATAAATTATACTACGTTTCGTTTTTTGTCGATTACGTTTTAAATTTAAATAATAGAACTAAAATTGATTAATAAAATAAATTTATAGAATAAAAAACATAAGAAATTACAAGACCAAAGGCAATTTCTGGTCGCCATTTTAGAAATTACGCATGCGATGTCATCCAGATCTACAATAGTTTGACTTTGACAGCGGGATGAAGGGGTTAAATCAAGAAGGGTTAAATTCGGTGTCGAACTGTCTATCGAAGAAGTACGCAGTACGCTACAATCGCTTTGTTTACGAATTCTATACTATATCATCGTCTTTCTCACACGCACCATACATAAAATATATCTATCCTACTCCGTCAAAACAACGGAGAGTTTAATTCTACATTCATCGAGGGGAAACCCCGAAGCTTGTGGCAGCGCTAGCCTGATTTAATGTTGCCATATGTACAAAAATTCCCTCAATTGTAGGATTTGTAGGAAAGCTGACTGAATCAATAAAACAATTTGTTCCCAGGATAAAATTATGGTATTTTTGCATAGTATACATGTATTACGATACTACATACTACAAAGCATGAAAATATGGTACAAATAGTATAATTATACTACGAAATCCAACCCTGCTCGCTCTTACCAGCTTTAATGTTAACTTGCTAGAATTTTTTGCACTGAAATTGTGTCAATGACTCCTTGCTTGGACCCGGTTGCATTCACGTGCTTTAAACGTTCGTTTCTTTTACAACTGCCAGAATCGATGTATTTTAGAAGTACACCACAATGTTTTATATGAACTATTTTGATTTGAGTTTTATAGATAGGTAGGCCGCTATAAAGTTCGTGTGAAAAGTGCTGAAATAATCTATTGTAATTAGTTGTAAAAACTAATACAGATACGGCGTATTCTCTAGCAGGATTTAAACTTTTCAGAACGCACAATCTAAAGTGCGAACAATATTTCCCCGCCAATCTCAAATCTTTTAGCTGTTTGTTATCTTTATTAGCAGACATAATAATTCCATTTACAAGGGTTCACTCCCTTCGGAACAACTGCCGTTCTGTTAAAATAATACTCGAACAGCTTCCACACCTTTATCTCGGTAAATGTGAGTACGTAATGTATCCTACGAACAATAGGACATGCATTAAAACCGGTTTCTGTTTATAAATTCTATGTTTACATATGTTGACCCTTTTAGGCTACGCAGATAATAGATCGTTCTTGTAAACAACGCATTATCTTATGTGTTTATAATAAAGATTGCAGTTGTGTTTTGATAGCTTATAATTTGGAGCTGGTATTTATGGATATTACTAATATTTTCATAGCGTCTTGCATCACCGCTAAAGAATAGGTTTTTGGATGTATATTGAATTTCAATTACTTTGTATTGTTTATTATTAAATATTTGCAGATATAGGAATACAAAGACTATTATTTAATTCAAAGCACTGAGTAAGTTGATTGCTAATATTGTCATGCGCCTTATACAATACCTTTGATGGGGAGATGTACCTACTTCTTTGTTAGCACTTCATATTAGAAAGAAATGTACGTAAAGCTATAATGCCACAATACAATGGGATTTGGTGTTGCCAGCTTATCTTTTATAGCTTGTTTGTAGATAGATAAAGTTGTTTAGCTTTATAGGCGCGTGCCGTTTATTATGATTCATTACCATGGCCTACCAACCTATCCCATATAGATAACGTAAGCAAATTGGTTACTTCATTATTTTGTCTTGATGTACCTTCGGTACGGCTATATTTTTTGAATAACAACTATACAAATTATGGTGTCAGGTGACATAATTATATGAGTTTTGGTATGAGCAATTTAGTCCAGGATCCTTCGCCCATTTTTGCACGTGATTACTATCAAGCTAATTTTCCGTGAGTAGCTTTATTTTAATGAGACGCCCAATAATTTCCTGTACGAAACTCTCGATTGTGGTTAACATTGTTGCTCTTGTTTATTTTCATAATTTTAAACCAAACTCGGTTCGGTAATTCGTTGAGTACCTTTGAAACATGTTTCAAGTACATATACCAAAATACAAAACAACGTAAGCTACATATTTCAAAACACAATGTAACCTACAATTCTCCTAACATTTTGTACGTAATTTTCTCTGCCGAAAGAATAGAAACTCAACAATGGTCTTGCAAGCATAGTTCTCGACTAGCATAGCATTACTATACAGTTTTCTATTATAAGGAACGGCACATATAGTTTCCGATGTTGCAATATACGTAGCTTGCATCGAATCAATTTAGTTCCCATCACAAACCAATCATGGAGCGGCCTTTCCACTTCCTCCTCCGACTGCCAATATTTTGTAGTATTTCAGTGTCGGCATTTTTGCTTATAGCTTGTTTATGTTCTCAGTACCTAGTAGTTACATAGTTTTTTTTTGTAATATTTGTCAATGGCTCCAAAGTTCTAGTAAGTATATAGACAAGAGGTAGGGAGAAAAATAATGTGTCGCGCGGAATGTAGAGCTGTAATTTTCCTTTCGTGTTATTTATTTTATATAATTTTGCGTAAAAAGATACATTATTCTCATTAAAATATGGACTAGATCTAGCGCTTATTATTATTCAAATATTGCAATCATTAACAGGACATGAATAAAGTAAATAAATAAAAAAAGTAACTTAATATCACGTTAAATATATTGATTATCTACAAATAAAATAGAAGTAATGTAACAAAATGTACCTGGCGCGTTAAAAGAAAGATTTAATGCTATTTTTGACGTGTATTTTTGTTAGTTCAAAGTTCAAACATTTGGACATAGGCCATAGCTGTATTAATTTCATAGACTAGTGGAACGAATGTAGCTATGATTATTAACCTTAAAAAATAAAATCTATTTTTGTTTATAGTCATTATATATTTTTTATATTTATCAAACAAACTCTTCAGCTTTTTAAATATTATTATTTATTAGTATAGATGAAGGAATATACCTACCAACTATGTACCTACTAAATTACTAATACATATTTTATCAGACATTGATACACTATACATGAATACTAATACTCATCTATTGTCGTTTATAATAAACAACTATAGAAATAACTTATACTTAGGTGATTAAAAGCCCAACATACTTTGTTTACCACCTCCTTCGATCAAGATGTTCCGATTACGATTCTCTGAGGATACTAAGAACTACAAACATAATATAGACGCGGAACATTTTATCAGGAGTATATTGAAATATTAAATATCTATATAAATAGACGTTTACCCTCACCAAAAATAAATGCAGGTGAATTTGTAACCAAACCGGGTTTCATTAAATCGAACCCATTTCTCCGGCTGATCTAAAAATTTGTCGCGCCAGCATTAATGAGACAAGACAGAATTATTAGTGGTGTTCGTTCAATATAGCTCCAATTAATTTCTGTTCCTACAAATTAATTTTGTCCCATTTATTCGTTTGTTTTGAATAAATCAATCCGCAATATTTCATTTGTATTTGGTTATTTGACGCTGTATTAAATTGGAGTTCATATTTTTAGTCGAACTCTGGAGTCTGGTATTGCTTTTATTCTGGTTTGAGAATTATTTTTCTTTAAAATTGGGAATAGTTTAATGGTATGTAACGATAAACTGATTAGATTTGTTTGGTAGAAAATACCTACAGTCAATTTTGCTAAAAAGGATTATGTTTAGATGGAATGCATAAAAATTGCAAATGCATGTTCTACCATCGATATGCTGAACTCAATGTTTCTTTTATTTTATTATCTTTTTGTTACAAAATGTATGTTATCCTAATAAATTAAAATTGTCTACAAACCACAGATTAGTTGTTTCAAAGCGGAAAAGAAGCCATACATGTAAGGACATTTGATATGTAAAATACCGATTACTTAACGAAGGCGCGTTATTATTTATGTAATTATTACTAATCTTATTACATAGTACATACGTTGTTTATTTATTACATGATATTTAATGGAATGAAATAAAATTATTTATTTCTTTTAAAATATGTATTACAAACTGGTTGGGGTCGTTGAGTTACATTAAACTCGATTATTTTAGCAGTGTACGAATACCTATAATATCTTCGATTCGAGTTTTTAAAAATTTTACTTTGCAAAGTTTGTTCAAAAGTTAAATCAAAAGCATTAAAAGTGTTTTAAACTGTTGTTGCAATAAAAGTTATTATAAGACTTACAAGCCATAAATATAAAGGTTCCAAAAGAATATCCTTTATGTAATTGAGAAGGGTAATTTCAATAATGGGGAAACCTAACTCACTAGAAATACAAAAATAAAGATTAATTTGGTCTTCATTACAAACTTCAAAGAAACGCAAGAAAAATATATGTAAAAAATACCTAGTATATAATACTCAATACTGTTTGTATTTATATACTAGCGGTCCGCCCCGGCTTCGCCCGTGGTACATACATATTTACGTTTTCTCTACATAAAAACCATCCTCGTACTTCAAGGAATATAATAAAAAAAGAATTATCGAAATCGGTTCAGCCGTTCTCGAGCTATGCGCTTACCAACACATTTTGCGATTCATTTTTATATATAAGATTGGTGTAAACTTAGAAGGAACATTAATAACTGCAACTATAACTTAGAAACATTAATAGCCTTCACTTCACAAACTATTGCAGTACGTACTTACAGTTTGTTCATTAGTTCATACAGAACATGTGGACGTGAAGATTTTATATTTTTATATGTGTAAGTCGTATTTGCAATTACTTAATGACTTTTCCTTAAGGGAAATTTAATTTGTAATAAGAGTTGTAGATGTAACAAAATCTTAACGAATGTATGTAAGGATAATGTTCTTATACTGAAATGGTGTGTATGCACTGTGCATCCACTTAAAAAACATTAGTTTATAGTTTAAACATATTATGTAGGAAAATTACATTATATAAACTAGCATATTATGTTCTGATCTATGATAATGTTTCTTTTCTTGCCTCCTGCAAAAATACAAAATACATCGATAGTAATTCGATAGATCCACTTAGCCATACATATCAACAGCAATTATCCTGCTATTTATATTTTCAACACTTTAATTTGGTGTCAGATTGCAGAAAATGTATTCAGAAACGCATAATACAAGTTATATAATATTTGACGACAAATCTTCAGTCTCTTCTCCATATGCAAAGAGTTTAACTTCAAAGGTATTCAATTAACTAAAAATAGTGCGATTTTGTAATATAACAGAATCGGTATCATGCGTGACGAGCAGCGCATTTCTAAATATACGAAATCTAACTTCCTCCGATCAAAGAATTCTTAATACGATATTATTGCTACTGGACAGTTATAGGTCTGATGAGTTTTAAACGTTTACGGTTAAAAATATCTTCATAATTTACGACTAATCACTATTTAATACTATCTTGGGAAACGTTAAAAGATGAAGAGGAAAAAATAAGAAATGGGTTTGATTTTTAAGCTGTTCCAACGTTATAAGTAGGTATTCATTTACATGGGAATTGAAATCCAAAAATAAAATAAAATAAACAGCGTAAGTTATAATGAAATTACAATGGAAAAGAAGACTTCATAAACAACTTTCGAGTTCTTAAAACGTTTGTGGAAAACGTTTAGATTTGCGAGATATTCGTGGCATGGCAGTGAAGTAAACACGAGAACTTCGTGACGTTCGATTAATTCTATCAAAGTGAAAATGTTCCACCATTTTCCACGCTACTTGTTTCGAATTGCTGTCAACAGTTCAACTAATGCTTCCGTCGGTCCAATATTAAACTTTTGATGGTGTTTATGGCCTCGCCTCCGATTTATTACTGAGTCTATAACGATATCAAATGTATCGATTTCACGCTTTATTATTGTAACCTGCTTCCCAAAATTATTTTGTTAAAATTCAATTTTCTTGCGGTCTAGGCGGTGGACCATAAAATTCCCTAACGGTTGTATGCCACGGTGTAGTCAAAAGAACGGTAGATAAAGTTGGATCGTGCGATAGATTTACTACTTCCTCGCTGTCCAAAACTTTGACGGAATCAGGGATATTTCGTTCCATTTTTAGGATCAACAAACCAGTCAATTAGTGACTTTGATCTCGAACACCGTGGTTAATGTATTCATGTGATTGTGCATGGATTAGTCGAGTCAATTGGGAATTCGTTTTGATGGACTTCATCAAAAATTTATTGTGTTTTGATTTTAATCCGATTGTTGGTTTTGCTGATGATTGGAATGGAATTTTATTTTAATGAATACACGTGTAGTTGTGTAGTACTAGAATGAAACAGGTCAATATCAATTATTGATGTGTACGATGTGCGTTTTACAGTAATAATGGGGTGACAACCGAATCGAGGTAGTTATCACGTCCCCATACAAGATCACATACGATACATTAAGTATTTATGAATATAACATATTGTGAACCCTAGACTCTAAAGCAGCCATAAATTTCATATGCACGTGAATTTAATAAAATATACATATCACAAATATAAACAAATTAACAAGGTATGCTGACGGAAGTAATAAAAAATGAAATAATTATTAACCAATTCCAAACAAAATATTGAGCAGAAACTATCGCAGCACCTTTCAATAATGTAAACCACAGACAAATTGATTTACTACTACCTTTTTTAAACTGTATAATATTAACTATAACTATAATTTCAGGTGTCACGTCCTGTACACAGCCGGCCTGCGTCAGTGGGCGGTACGGGGGTCACCCAGGACATATACGACGGGCAGGTGACGAGCCAAGGGGCCCCCTCGTCACCTAACACGAATGTACTGACGAGGAGATGCGAAGTCGCCTGCCAGGCTAGCCAGCGGCTTCTGCAGGAGATATTGGCTAAACCTGGTGAGTGTGCTACCTACAATACTCTCCAATCTTTTTGACCGGGCTGAAGTTAGGTATAGGTCGATGCGCAGAATAAACACTATACCATAGTAATAAGAACTACGTACATGAGGAAGATGACAGTAGTGCCAACTTCAGCCCGGACGTAAACGTTGTGAATGGATGAATGGTATTATTTTTCGCGAAAACGAATTTTTGATGTGTGATGATTTTTTATGTAGGTACCAGAATAACACGTAAGCTATAGGAATATACATATTGTATTTGCTTGGCGTCCGCAGGTAAAACCGCGCAGCAAATCTAAAGTATAAGAATCCTGAATCAAATAATTTTAAGGCAGCTTTAATCTGAAGAAATAAGGGAATTATTATCAGCGAAACTTGCTATGTAACTTCAATAACACCATTTTATAATGTGTTACTGTAACTATAAATAGTTGGGCTTATCGTTATGACAATTTGAAAAGTTTATTTTTATTGCATAGGTAAATGACTCTATGTTTACTTATTTGAACGCCTTTTAGCGATCGTGCCTGGATATGATGAAAATACATCTAAGGGTTAACAATTTTGTTTGTTGAAAGAGAATTGAGTTGAAAGCACTCATCGAACCATAATGTAATTACAGAGTTGAGTTAATTAATTTGACGACTCGTGTTTCTCTTGTTACCTGACTCGAACTTTAAACTTCAGTATGTTTTTTATTAGAAAAATATAACAGAGAGATAAATTATAGATCACGAAAAAATACGAAAGCCTGGTTAAATGAGAAGTGCGAATGTTACTCTATGCCTTAAATTTAAATATACCTACTACATTTCTAAAAATACCCACAATCGATATTTGCCGCAAAATTTTAGTAAATATTCCTAACTAAGTGAGAATAGCGCATAAATTTGCCATTTTATGGTACATCTACACGCTTGGTTCAAATAATATAATATATTTATTTTTCCAAATTTCACGAAGCACAAACGTATTTTATGACTGTTACATCAAAATGTACTACAAATGAAAGTTATTTAATCTTTCGACGTCTTTGAAGTCTTAAATAACAAAGACTTTCGTTTTTCAGATCATTTATTGAGAGAAAGTTAAGGAAACGTTAAAGAACTTGAGAAAGTTTTTGACTTTAAAATGGGCTGATATAGATGATATCGTTATATATATTCACTCGTTCATTCTTTGTTGATCATTTAAACCCCTTATATTTATTTGTTTTGCTTCATTTGCATTTATTTTCTTTTATTTGTATACACAAACTGACATACACTTGACCCATTTAAATTCTGTCAATTTGCAATGCATATAAAAAATATGCACTTATAATTTTAAACAAACAAAAGATACATTTGTATGTATTCAGTGTACAAACAATAGAAATTCATAACGTAATTACGAATACGGTTCTTTATTCTTATGAATAAGTTTTCATATTCAAATTAACATTTAAATGAAGTATGAAAACTCAAATATTCTTTCATTTAACAAGCTGCTGCTTGTCAAGCAAATTTAATGCAATGCAACATTTCTAAAGTCGTTTTATCTTAATCCATTCAAAAGATCTAATTTATTCCGAGCAGTTCCTATTTAAATTTGAGTAAACTTTATGTAAAGAAGGATTTTAAAGAAAAACCACCCTCACTAGTTAGTGGATTAAAGCATTAATTAAATTAGGTGGCATCGCGATATCTTGGGAAATCAAGAGTTGTGTTCTGGCTGAGTTGAGTCGGGCTTCAAGAAGTTGTAAATATGCTATGTTTTAGCGTAGTATGAGAACGGCGAACGCCTCGAGACAACTTAGTAGGTATAAAATGTTTGCCCAATTATATCGTCCCGTGAGCCAGAACTTGTGTGAGGACTGAGGAACAGGGGTTTATTTTATGCTGTTTTATTATAGGTACATATCCGGCTAGGAGTTTCTTAATTAATTATATGCTATAAGATTATATGCCGCGAAATATTACTTTATTTCGCGGCATATATCCATCCATCCATCCTGTTTTATAC
>CAJQZN010017199.1:0-12501 GCA_907164685.1 Colias eurytheme | reverse complement strand
AATAAAATTATGAACTTTCAAGAGCCCACTGTTAGGATATTTTGTCCTAATCTAACGGCTCTGCGGGATACATTTAGGACTGTCGTCACGATACGATTGATATATTCAATGGTAATGAAATTATCATCTAAGATTTAATTTATGGATGTTTAGACGTTCCTGTTAAGATTGTTTTTCTTTTTAAATATGCGGTGTTTCCGAAAACTTGTGCAATTGTGGCCTTCTAAAAAAAAGTCTATAAAATGTGTTATGGTCACAAAGCAAGCAAATCATGTTCAGTAAATATTAACCATTTGGATGGTGGTAATCGATTATGAAATAAGTACTTATAGTTCTATTTCGTTTTGTTCGGGTTTTTCAATAATCTGAAATCAATTTCTTCCATAATTAGACATTCGCTGGCAAGCCAGGTAAACCAGACAAAAAAAGCGCAATGTCGCTAAAGCCTCCAGGGGAGCAAAGGGTCACTTTGGCCACAATTAAATGCGCACTCAAGAGGCCCGACTGGAGCCAGCCACAGCATTTCCACTGGGACGACTCGCTGGGCACAGAAGATGCTATTCACTGGGGGGATGGGGACCTTTCTGTATGTTATTATAATTATAATTATTACAAATATCAGATATCTTTATCGTCTATCTTGAATGGAATCTTTAAAAAGTCGTAGTGTATTCGACATTTGTTTAGGTCATTTTCAATAATTTGGCCAATTTTAATGAAAGTTCATACCATTCAAAGCAGGATATATCGGTATAAAATTTAATAATTAATTTGACTCTACTATTAGAGGAATGAAATTCATTCATTAAATTATTGTCCAGGTTTTACAATATAGTTTAGGCGCAGTGAAAACAGCGAAAGGCAAGCCAGAAAACGACCCATCTTCCTCAAGGCAGCTCCCACCAGATAACTTGACTTGCCACTTTGGTTTCAGTATTGATACTGTACGATCTTGAATTATTTTGAAATATGAATGAATAAAAATAAATTAAATTGAAAATATTTTTTGTTTAAAATTCCTGACGTCATGTCATTCTGAACAATCTTTAGTACATACGCACTTGGTACGCACACATAACACGCATAAACAGACTCCATCATAACCCTCGGAACATATACATTTACAGAGAGTTCTTGCAAAAGTTGCAAAATAGTTATTCTAATTCGACTTCAATAACTGCTACTTAACATTATGTTTTCTTGTGACTATTAAGAGTGACAGTAACACGCCCCCCAAACAGCAATCAAGGCATATTTATTTTCCATACGGCACTTCACACTAAGCATCCACATCCTCAATTCAGTGGTGACTCGAGCTAGGGTCACGACTCACGACCCGCGTCCAGTGTTTAGCCATCTGTCTACTGCGGTATAACTTACGTAGCAACTATTTACTAATCTGTGGTTAAGGCGGGAATGGCGGGTCACGAGCGTTGGGGCAATCAGATCGAGTATCTGCTCTCGTGTTTAGGATATGCTGTTGGCATTGGAAACATTTGGAGGTTCCCCTATCTGTGCTACCGGAATGGCGGGGGTTTGTACACTTTCTGGTTAAATTATATACCTAGAGACTCGGAAGTTGGAAGAAGAAGACGAAAATAATATTGATTATGTTTTATTTGTTGTTTCTGGTATTGACTTTATTAGCAGCATTGATATAGTAGTATAATTGAACTATTTGTATCTCCCAGTTAAAAGACACTTCCTAATTTCAGGTGCGTTTTTGATTCCATATCTCTTGACACTGTTTATTTGTGCAATACCATTAGTATTCTTGGAAACGACATTGGGACAATTTGCTAGTTCAGGATGCATATCAGTATTCAACATAAATCCACTGTTCAAAGGTAAATAATATCCATATTCACATCCATATCATTTGAAAACAAACCAATAAAAACTTTTCTAATAAATGGTTAAACTACATATAAAGGTACTTGGGTCGACTAAAGACTTTAGGTAATCACTTATATATGAACCCAATTAAAAATCACAGAAACCTTTATCAACACGTGCTCATATCTTCTTCAATTACACATAATGTATTTCTCCATATCCCCTTCTGAATTATCATGTGCATGTCGCAACTGCTCTACTTCTGATTTATTTCTGCCCATCCTTTAGCTGTATACAATTTGTCAACAGGGGCCGGCTACGCGGTGATAATTTTAAACGTTATAGCGGTAACATACTTTGCAGTCATTATGTCATACCCGATTCTGTACATATATCATTCCTTCAGCTCGCCACTGCCTTGGCAAGACTGTGATAATTCATGGAACACGGACAAATGCGCGGAGGTAATGATTCGAATTGATGCTTTTGTAAATGTCTTCGTGTCTAGCAAATATTGTAAATGCTATTTATCATGATAATTATTATTATTTAAGTATAAATAATTAGGGTTATATACGCAATGGGCATGATGAGATAAATTATTTTAAAAGCAAACATTTTCAAAAACCAAAGAAGTAACTACACATAAGCTTACAGGCTTAAAAGAAAACACTGATAGAATACCTATGTATTGAATATGATAAAAATTTCTAGATTACTAGCACTTCAAGTTTATTATTCAATGGTACGGCATCGACACCAGAAGATGAATTCTTTCAGTAAGTATAACTGTCATATAAATTTTACGATAGCAGCCGAACGAGGCACTTTAAATATTACTTTTCATGAGTTTCGTGATGACTTGTATCGTATTATGATAGCATAAACAGTAGCGACTTGGACCTATTAAACAAACAAGGCATAACCGTCAATGCTAAAATAATATTTTCTTATATTAGAGCGTATACGCACTATGCGGGTAGCCGCATTGCGGGTAGCCGTCCGGCTGACCGCAGGCACAATAAATTATGTACGTAATATTCATTTCTATGCGCACTGTGCGGTCTGCGGTAGCCGCATCGCAGTGCGCATAGAAATGAATGCGCTTGCAGTCAGCCGGACGGCTACCCGCATACGGCGCATAGTGCGTATACGCTCTTAGATAGATGAATGGATCTTTCAAATGCGAATTCTTTCAGTATTCGAATCCTGCAAATGTCCCCAAGTATATCCCAAATCGGTGGAGTTGTGTGGCCCGTGTTCTGGTGTAATGTGATTTCTTGGATTATAGTTTACCTTTGCATTTGCAATGGTGTAAAAAGCGTTGGAAAAGTTAGTAAGAAATTTTATTTTATATCAGCATCATTATTTTTACGTGCTAGATCTTCTCTTTGAAAGGGCTCAAAACTTTTCCATATATTATTAAAATTTATTGCCTATTCCCTATGTTTTTTTTTAAACAATACATTACCATATTTCATTGAATTTTCCAGAATTAAAAATATTTAGGGTGGTAAAATAATATAATTTTTTGTTGATACCTTACAGATCGTATACTTCACCGTTTTGTTTCCATATGTGGTATTATTTGCATTACTAATACGAGGAACTACGTTACCAGGCGCTTGGCAAGGCATCTTGTATTATGTATGGCCGGATTGGAGCCAATTAGCTAAACCAAAGGTAATACTAATTTCCTAAAATTGCTCTCTAATATTTATCGATATTCAAGTAAATAAAGTTGGTCATTTTTGTGTTATTTTTTCAAGTACCTGCTAAGAGCCGAATCCCGCGCCCACACCCCACTTCTATGTATATTAAGGTGATGAATTAATTTTTCTAACATTTACGGCCCTTTTCAAACCTTCGTAATTTTTATATTATTAAAGTTGTCGTGATGAAAATTCTTGACAAGAAAGTTCAATAGTAACACAATACGTCTACCGTTTTAGAAACATGATTCCATGATATTTTCTCGATAGAAAAAAAATACAAAGTTCTCATTGTTATTTTTTTATAATCTCTGGCATCTTCAAAATAACAAACGTAAAGTTACGACTTTTTGGATATTAACTATAAAATATACAAGCTATACGTCTACCGATTTAGAATTTTGAAATATGCGATGGTTTTGAAATAAACAAGAAATACTTGAAATTAGCGCCCGACCAGCCAATATAGCGAGAGCCGCCCTGTACCTTCCTACCCCGATCGCTGCACGAGTCATTCCCGCTACGGCCGTCACACGGGGAACTTGTGTCGCTCGCGCAATCGTAAAAAAGGGTGACAACACGATAAGACAAAATGAGAGAAATGGGGACAATAAAGAAAATAAGAAGAAGAAACATAAAGGTTGGAGAAAAAAGAATGCTTACAATTGGAACAAATTAATGAAGAAGTTGGTTTTATTTTAAATTTGATGATAATTGTATTATAGACGATGTTTGATAATTGATATTATGTACCCCTGTTTTAAGTACATAACGAATGTGTAAGATTTTTTTCATTTATAGCATAGATAATCTTTTCAGAAATCCGGAATCCAGAAGGAAAATAAACCCACTGATTGTTCACAATGTGAACCCACTCCTTCGTAAGTACCTTTATTCAGTCAAAAATGTATGTTATCAACGCTCTACTGGTTTTATCGCATGATTCCATTTTTAGCAAAAAGCAACAAAGTGCAAAGAAATAAAAAATCATGGTGAACTTAGTGGAAGTATGGCGGACGTGATATGGAACAGGAGCTCATTGGAGTAGTATTATATTTAAAAAAAATACGAAAAAATTTCAAGAATTACATTTCTTAGTAGGTGGTAGATAAGTATGTTGTATAAAGAATTTGATGTTGATATTTATTTCATTTATACTTACTACACCTGTGCGGGAAATTGCTTAGTACTAAAACAGGTTTATATTCATATTTACATAGTAATGTGAGTTTTAATTTCGAAAAATTTTGTGTAAGTATATTAAATTGAGTTCCTGGGTGATCTGGAAACACAATTGGGCCCGGAAGATGGCGCTGCAGTCACTCCTCCTAATCACATGAACCGATTTGGATGAATATTTGTGTGCACA
The DNA here is from genome assembly GCA_907164685.1 of Colias eurytheme. Classification (NCBI taxonomy): domain Eukaryota; kingdom Metazoa; phylum Arthropoda; class Insecta; order Lepidoptera; family Pieridae; genus Colias; species Colias eurytheme. Next base: position 7,584 of record CAJQZN010017199.1, on the reverse strand, counting down.
TTTCATTGTTGTGGGATGATTGTTTGATTCGTTTTCACATTAGCTAATATTATGTATTTTTGTTGTAAACTTAATTTAATGTTTATAATACATTATTATTGGTATAAATAAGCCAGTGTTCGTCTCACATTGCTGTACCTGCCTACCTACCCTACCAGGGCCTAACTTTGTTCTGGCTATTTTATTTTGATTATTTGTAATGAATAATTACAATTATAATAGAGTGCAAAAAATAAATACATGCATCAATATATTTTGTGTTTTTTTTAAAACAATTTTTCTATTAAAAAAATATCATTCCGACCGCGGCTTTGCCCGCTTGGAATTAGGTTATATCGTGAATCCTGTTTTATCCCACAGAAGTGTTCAGTTCGGATAAAAAGTATCCTATGTGTAAATCCAGGCAATTAGCTATATTTTATCAAAATTGGTAATGTAGTCTTGACGTGATTAAGTAACAACTAACAAAAAAATATACAAATTTTCGCATCAGTTTTACTGTATTAGTGATATCTTCCACTCTTGACTTTGACTGAGAAGAATTAGGGTTTATAACTTCTTTCAGAAATAGTACCTTTCATTTCTGGGCATGATGTAATATCTACGTCAGCATCAAATTCTATCTAAATCAATTCAGTATTCCGCGTTATTGATTACCATTTCATTTTTTCAGAGTAACAATATTTTTTGTTATTTTAAAGATTATTAATTATAACCTGTATTATTTTGTAATAAAGTAAACATTACGAAATAATAATAATTATTAATAATGTCTAAGTAGTTGTTGGAAAGAAGATTATTTGTTTATAAGCAAGAAAATAAAACCAATAAATCAACAATTGAATAAATGTATAACAATATTATAACTGTATGACGACTCCATACATGTTTGTCCCGAGTCGGCCAGCGGCAGCGCGGCGAGTTTGCAAGAATGACTTCGCGCACACCCGCGTTCGCGATAGCGAGCTATTAGACTCCGCCCGCCAAGCAGTGGATTTTTTTTTGTGTATCGTCTTAAATGTGAAAAGGTTCGAGGTTAGAGTATTCAGAATGCTCTCTTGGTTATAATTGTGATTTATTGATAATCCTGTAACTATACATCATCCAAAAAATACTTTATTTTACATAAAAGTTTCAATTTTTGTACATTGGATACTCCAGTTGTGCAGAAACTTCCGTCCCATAAAACTATGAACGGACATGATCACAAGGGGCATTTTTTAGGCTTTAGCTGATCTTTACTAAGATTAGAGGTAAATCACGAAAATCGGTTAGGAGAACCTTATTAACCTAATTTAAAACTAGTATGAACTGGATAATAATAGGCACGTAAACTAAATACGAATGGCTATTAAAAATCTATTAACGATTGTATCTTTTTTATATGTGTTAATTAATTAATACATATTTTACTTATCTCTATAGGGTTTTCCTTTGTGTTCAAAGTCACGTTTTAGTATAATGTTTACAGGTATGGGCAGATGCAGCGACCCAAGTGTTCTTTTCTGTAGGCCCTGGCTGGGGAGGATTAGTAAGCATGGCCAGTTTTAACAATTTCCATTACAACTATTTACGGTAATGTATCTTTTATTTATGTTATTACATTATTATAAAGGTGTTTTTGATTGTTTGCCATGGGCAAAACAAAAAACTCATGTATCAATTAATATAATCCATACTAATATTATAAATGCGAAAGTAACTCTGTCTGTCTGTCTGTTACTCAATCACGCCTTAACTACTGAACCAATTTGCATGAAATTTGGTAAAGAGATATTTTGATACCCGAGAAAGGACATAGGATAGGTTTTATCCCGGAAATCCCACGGGAACGGGAACTATGCGGGTTTTTCTTTGACTGCGCGGGCGATGCCGCGGGTGGAAAGCTAGTGTCCTATATTCGCAAAAGAGATCTTGACTTACCAAGAAATGCGAAGCTTAACTACTAGCTAGTTCTTAGTTAAAATATAGTTCAATATTATTTCAATTATTTCTTATATTATGTATATACAGCCTACTATCTACTAGGTAGATAGCATTCTCGGTGCAAGGTTTCCTGGCGGGTCGGACGGGCATGCCCGGGCCTGGCGTTCGTGACGAAACTAAAATATTTTTAATAGAAATCAAACTAAAACGGCGTGGCTTATATTCGCCTAAGAGATCTATACATCCGATGAGCTATGAGGCGTTGCTATTTGCTAATTATTATTTTTTGCTATGTATTTTCAGGTTCACCTGATCCTTCCTACTAGGTATATTTATTTCCAGTGTTTTTTATTTATAATTCAATTGTATTCCAGATCGTCCATAATAATACCAGTGATAAACTGCGGCACGAGTATTCTGGCGGGTTTCGTAGTGTTCTCGGTGCTAGGTTTCCTAGCGGATCGGGCGGGTGTGGGGATAAGTGAGGTTGCCTCCGCGGGCCCGGGGTTAGCCTTCGTGACGTACCCAGCCGCGGTGGCCATGATGCCCGTGCCTAACTTCTGGGCGATCGTGTTCTTTGTTATGCTGTTCTTCTTGGGTATTGATACGATGGTCAGTTTTGAGATTTTTAAGTATGTATGTGACGTGAACAGTTTGATATGAAGAAATTTTTTGAAAAAAGACAATTAAAAAAAATAATGAAAGAAAACTATTCACAAGGCAGGCAATTAAGGAACGCAATTGAGGCAGTACCTGATATTATATTCAGTTGGGTTGGTTTTTTTGTGAATATTGTTTCAGATAAAATTGGTTAATTACCTACTTAGTATGTTCGTCATAAAATAAGTCTGACTTATTCACGACACTTTAGTTCTTCTTTCATCATTTATTTTCCCAATAACAAGTGGTTCAGTCATATTTCTCAAAATAAAATTTCAATTTCAATTTGTCAGAACTACCCAATAAGGTACAAATAGAAGGCTTGTCAATCGCTTGCGTGCGTGTGCCAAGTTTCAGTGAATCACATCTTCGACTTATTCACTTCGAGGAAAAAGCTTTCGTGCGATTGAATACGATAAAACATTTTCTTTTAACCAGTTACCGTAATATTCAAATGCTTTGTTAATGCTTTTTGCGTTACAATTCTATTAGTTTGAGGGTACCTTTCGGAAATGCTTTATTTTTATAATGCTAGCAAAAAGCCATGGTACCTACATTACGGGGACTCGGAAAATTTTCTAAATTTTTTTTAATTTTCTTGATTTTTTTTACCAAAAAATGTAGCTAAAGATTGTGGGCTAGTGACTAACTAACTACTTACTAAATACAATATGTCTGCAGTCAGTCAATATGTTTTATGTTTAGTCAATCAGCGAAACCCATATCACATTTAATTTATACGAAAAGGGTTCAAAACCTCACTGAAACCTGTATGGAGCTGACCACATGAATAAAGCCCAACTGAATATCATATTACATTCTATACAACATTGAAGAACTACAACCTTTATAAAATGTTAGTAATAGTTTTCCTTAGTTAGCCTTCAAAAAGTCCATTTATTATAATAATACACTAAACATAAGTCCATCCAATCATTCATAAAATTTGTCCCACATTTTTATAGGTAGATATATTCTATTTTTTTCAGTTCGTAACTATAGAGGCAGTGATAGCGGGTATACTAGACGAATTTCCTCAACTTCGAAGGAGGAAAAAATTAATAACATTTTTAACGTGTATATCGCTCTTTTGTTTGTCTATCTTATGCACTACAGAGGTAAGTGTTAGTAATTTATTAGCACTCAAGATATCTTGTCTTATTTCTTGTTATAATATAGGTACATCTAAAAAGTAGACTGTAGCATACCTAGCAATAAGATGTGCCGAATGCCGATTAAAATTTCTAATATTATGAACATTTTCTTCTATTTTATATCGGTCGATTCTATTTCAATGTCGACCAACCATGGTGACCTTATTTTAAATAAACATTATGTGCTCACATCATCTTTATTAGTTTATTTTTCTATTTTTTTCTTACCTATTAAAGCAAGCTTTCGGTCTTTCTTTTTATAAACAGCTGCAGTCTGCATGTCTGATAGCAAAAGACAATGGCTGGTATAAAAAAATCTCCGTTAGGTACCAAGTCAAACTACCTTCAAACAGCATTACATAATTATTCTAGAACTGCACAATTACCTTGATCCATATAACTTCCCCAGAGTTCAGTGACCGCGTAAACCGTGACAAGTGAAACAATGTTGCTGGAGTTTGCAAAATTATTTGTCACGTGAAGTTTGAGCTCATGCAACCGAGTTGTCCTGTTTGCTTAGTTTGATTTATTTCGTGTCGAAATGAACACGGCATAAGATATATTATAGCATGTATTGTTTGTTCCCTTCAGTTTTGACACCCTAATAGCACATATAATAGTGGCTATGTGTTGAATTACTTAATTTATTGAGCCAAAGGAACTTCCTGAAATATCGAATTTATAAGAATTTTGCACGCTAACGATGAAATAAGTCTTCAAAATCTAATTTTTATAAATTTAATTTGACAAGAATTCAGTACACAAAGTTTACATCTACATTTCTACACTAATACATATTATAAAGGGGAAGGATTCCTTATTGTATGTAAATTCTGGACCAATTTTTTTGTCATAAGAAAGGTAGATTACCCAGTTACCTATATAGGTTATTAAATTTTCCTTTAAAACTAACTTCGAATTCAATATCAATTTACAAGCTTCTCTAAGCAATGCTTTTGTTTGCACGCCATTGCAATACATTACCTCTATCGATTAGTACTTTTACGTTGAAACCTACCTCAACATACAAAATATGGCTATGATGGAAGAGGAAGGTTTTGTTATATAATTTATAAGGTTTTCGAGCAGTTAACGGCCGACCAATGTACACGGTGAATGAATACTCACAGGTCACAGCGCGGTCGCGGCTTCAAGCCGTCGGTCTCAACTGCTTGAAGCAGTCCGTGTACGGCCCGGCCGCTCTTAGACAATGCGGGTGAAACCGCGGTCAGTTTATAAAAAAAAAATGTATGCTAAGAAATATTCCCCAGGGTGGTCTTCATATTATCAGTCTCCTGGACGCCCACGTGGCTATAGCCAGCGTTCCTCTGGTATGTGGCTTGGAGCTTATAGCCGCGGTATATACATATGGGCCTAGGAACCTGGCTGATGACGTAGTATTCATGACTGGAGCACCGTTGAATAGAATCTGGATGGTGTTGTGGAGATATGTCGTGCCAGTTTTGTTGTTGGTAAATAAATGTTTTTGATATTTTTTTGTATTTGGATTGTTCTTTAAATTTCTATGCAAGCTTATCTCAGGAATTGTGGTTCAAATTGAAAAATATTATATGTTGTTTACCTACACAGATTCTATCCTATCGACCTATCTACAGATTTATTTTCTGCCTTTTAGAAAAACATTAAAATCTCAAACGACAATGACTAAAAAACTAATTTTTGAATCTATAATCAATCCATAATAATAATTATTTATTTTAGATTATAACATCTTACTCGTTGCGAGAAGCGACTGTTCTCGGGTGGTGCGTCGCATTAGCGTCTGTGATCTTCATCCCCGTATATGCAGTGATACTCGTATTAAAAACTAAGGGATCTTTCCTACAGGTATAATTATTATAAATGAGAAATTGTGTTTGTGATTATTTCATAGGATAGTTAGTTAGGATGCTATATGGAGTGACTATTTTTACCAACATCTCATTCTCATGGGAGTAAAGCCGAGGGCGGAGAGCTAGTTCACAAATATATTCAAACAATTCAATGTTTCCATTTATTGATAATTTTTTTAGTGCCGAATGTGTTTTACCATGCAGTTATATCTCGATATGTATTTAAGATAGCTATGCCATCCTACAGCTGTGTGATTTTCGGCACTTCAAAGCTGATGTTGATGTACTGATTTTTCAAAATAATGGATTGTTAAAAATATTTACCAAATATCCAACCTGAAGAGGTTACAGTTTATCATTTAAGTTATAGGTGCAGTTTAAAAAAACATTGGAGTGATGTAAACTTGATATGAGCTATTTGTTTCATTTTAAGGTGGTAACTTGTAGATTATTTTTTATTAAACATTACTGCCATTTTGGAGATGTTGCATCAGTATAATCATATATTGCTGAATGCACTTGTACGTATGATACAAAATAAAACTGATGGAAGAATACAGTGTACTGAAATTAGCCTTCAATATATGTTACCCCAGACCATGTACTAGGGAATGCAATCCCGACTCGAGATTGCAAATTCGGGATCCCGCGGGATTAGAAATATCAATCCCGCGGGATCCCGGAATTTTCGGGATCCCGTCTAATTAAAAAAAAAGTTGAATTCAGATGACTGAAAAAGCTAACAACTGCTTGTTTGTGATAGGAGGCCATCCATAAATTACGTCACGCGAATTTTAGAACTTTTCAACCCCTCCTTGTCACAGGTTGTCACATTTTTAGTACCCCGTCCCCCCTAATGTGACGTCACACATTTTTCAAACTTATGCATATATCTAAAAATAATCAAAGGAAAACAGTAAGTTATCGATGACATTGGATTGCTGCTCAGTGTTGTGACTTGTGAGTCTGCTCACTTTCATCCGATTTTGGAATGTCTACGTCACTCTCATCGAGCCATTCAACATCTTGGTGCTCTAAATTTTGAATAATGCACATCAGTTCATCAAATAATTAAAACGTTAAATTTTGGCTAATTGCATCAACATAAACACAATTTATGATAACTTTCAATGCTTACAATACGTTTAGAATCCAAACAAAACAATACTGATAGATGCGCACTTGCAGCCGGCCGGCACGAGAGTGAATTATTAGACAATTGAATAGCGCACGGTAATTTCCATAATGCGCGGTAATTCCCCTAATCAGTTCTCAAAGCGAGTGCCTACGCATATTATTATTTGCGGGAATCCCCGAAAAAACTTAAATAACTAACGATGACGTAATCATCATCTAGACCCCCCACCCCCCATGTCATCCAAAATAAGCAAAACAGAGATGTTACTCGAAAGAAAATAAAAACCTTTATTATTTAATCTTACCAACTAAATAATAATCAGGTTGTAAGGAAATTAACGTAGGTAAATTAGGTAATCCAAACAATAAGCTTATTTCAAGGGAATTAGGAAAAATTAGGAAAAATTGAAAAGCTTGCGCCCCGAGTGGTTGTGTGTTGCGTCGCTGACCACTGCCGCCCAATCCCGTCAATCTCGAACGGGATCTCGTCATATTATGCGTCGGGATTGATCCCGAAAAATTACACGAGATCTCGCGAGATCGGGATCCCGCGGGATCGGGATTGCATTCCCTACCATGTACACTAAATTTCATGATTCCAACCAAGTCAATCCAGTATTTTTTGCATATAAATAAATAAATATTATAGGACATTATTACACAAATCGACCTAGTCCCACAGTAAGCTCAATAGATTTCTTTTATTTATTTACTAGAGGTCCGCCCCGGCCTCGCCCGTGGTACATATTATTATTTCGCAATAAAAGATAGCCTATTAGGCCAGTAGAAATCGACACTAAAAAACCCTAAATTCGCAAAGCACGATGTAGATTTGAATTTTTGGTATGTTGTTT
>CAJQZN010017196.1:0-10500 GCA_907164685.1 Colias eurytheme | reverse complement strand
TAAATTTCATTGTAATCGGTTCAGTAGTTTTTACGTGAAAGAGTAACCAACATCCATACATCCATACATCCATACTTACAAACTTTCGCCTTTATAATAGTATTAAGATTAAGATATTAAGATAACCTTCCTCGATAAATGGGCTAGCTAACACTGAAAGAAATTTTCAAATCGGACCAGTAGTTCCTGAGATTAGCGCGTTAAAACAAACAAACAAACTAATCTTCAGCTTTGTAATATTAGTGTAGATTATAGTAAGATTGTAAAAGTTGTAACTATATTTATAACAAAGATCTAACAATTTCCAGCTGATCCTCTATGACTACGACAAAGTAGAACTCGCGAACATGAATCGCCTTTTCTTCCAACCGCACCAAGCAGGACTCAGTAAGGTAGCCGCGGCGGCCGCTACGTTGCAAGCTATCAACCCAGACGTGGCTATAGAGGCGCACAACTATAATATCACAACGGTGGATAACTTTCAGAAGTTCTGCGATTCTATCAGGTTTGTGTTTGTTTTAATGAAAGTTCTGTTTTATTTTTGTGTATAATTAAGCTATTGCATAGCTTCTATCGCGGGCCTTGAGCGCGGGGACCGAATCCAGAAATTTAGTAACGAAAAACCTCACGCTCCCCACTCCGACGGGCGCGGAGGTGTGGCTTGAAGGCATAGCATGCAATAGCTTTACCGCGGCAGTCCCCGAGTGCCACACGTCTTTTTTTTTTTTGGTGTAAGATTTATTATAAATTTATAAGTATGTTTAGGAATTAAAGAGTTTTTAAAATGTGGGAATAAATAATATGTAATGAATAATTCGCGATTGAAATCAGTTAAAAAGTTTATTTCTAAATGGTAAAAGGTGGTAAGTTTTAATTGAGGATGTAACAATCAGGCTTACTGATGAGTTGTTTTATTTTCCTGTTTTCTTAAATTCACCAATATTGCCATCATCCAGAAAAATTCTCTACATACCAACTGCGGAGAAATAACCGAAGGTAGTTCACGAATAACAATTTTTGTATGACCATCAAGGCTTATAACATCTCCAGTCTCCTCGTGACCACGCTCGCTGCAATGTGTGCGAAATATCATCACTACATAGTATAAAACAAAGTCGCTTTCTCTGTCCCTATGTCCCTATGTATGCTTAAATCTTTAAAACTACGCAACGGATTTTGATGCGGTTTTTTTTAATAGATAGAGTGATTCAAGAGGAAGGTTTTAGTATATAATTTATTATGTTTTAGACAAAGCGGGCGAAGCCGCGGGCGGAGAGCTAGTAATTAATAAGTCGCGTTTAAATCTATTACAGTCTTTAATTTTCTAAATAGATATTTCAAGCTATACATAATTTCCAGTAAGGGCAGCCTAACCAACAGCCCAGTAGACCTGGTACTAAGTTGTGTGGACAACTTCGAAGCCCGCATGGCCATCAACACAGCCTGCAATGAACTGAACCAGCGCTGGTTTGAGTCTGGTGTGAGCGAGAACGCAGTGTCTGGACACATACAGTTTATTATACCGGGGGAGACTGCTTGTTTTGCGGTGAGTTGTTTTTTTGAAGTGAAAACTTCTTTAGCGGCGTTGAGCACTTTTTCTGTAATGGGTATAAAATCTTAAACTCGCGTCAGGACACGTGATTGATAGCGACGATAGCGTAAGACGGATACCATTCCAAAATATCAAACATGCTCAACGTTAATAATCAAGTTTTCACTTCTGCCGGCACTCCCGGAGTGCAACCCGTCTTTTTTATTTAAGACACTGTTTTGAATATTTTATACTCATATAATTCTAATATTAAATTATTACTACATATTATAAAACAAAGTTCTCCATTGCGTCCATGTGTCTGTTCACAACCAATAGTTTGATATTTAGTTTTATAGTATTCAAATGGTTTAAATGAGAAATGCAGAATAGAAAATATCCGATGACGATGCGGCATACGAACCTTTGTTGCTTGCATTGCCAATATGCAGTCAAATTGCAAGTATGACTTGCAAAGTTGCCTGGAATAAATCGCTTATAAGCGAAAAGTCCGCTTTTGCCTTGTAGTATTTATTTTCTTGTAAATTTTTCGTACATATTAAACAACTTCAAAATTCATTGATTTTAATGTATAATAATTATTATTGTTTCAGTGTGCCCCACCGCTCGTGGTAGCGTCTAAGATCGACGAGAAGACGCTAAAAAGGGAGGGAGTGTGTGCCGCCAGCCTCCCCACCACTATGGGCATTGTGGCTGGATTTCTGGGTGAGAATATATTCATTATTATTACATATTATGTTAATTAACAGACAGAACATTGGAAATTACTCATCTTATCTTACTATTATTGTAAAAGCATAGATAGATAGATATAGATATAGATCGCATCACTACTTTACATCAGGCAGGATAGCGGTCAAACGTCTACCTATTTATTATAAAAAAAAACCGGCCAAGTGCGAGTCGGGCTCGCGCACAAAGGGTTCCGTAGCAGCAAATATAATAAATTACAGTTAAATCAACCTATCTCAAAAACTATAAGAGATACTTTGATCAAACCAAAAATCGTTGAAAGAGTTAATTAGCATGCATCACCTCTATTTTTTTTAGAATTTTATACCCCGTAGTTATAAAAATAGAGGGGGGGGGACATACTTTTTACGACTTTGAGAGCTGATATCTCAAAAACCGTTCACTTTAAGAAAAATGTTTTTTAGAAAACTTTATATCATTTTAAAAGACCTTTCCATTGATACCCCACACGGGTATGTACATCGAAAAAAAAAATTTCATCCCTCAGTTACATGTATGGGGGGCCCCACCCCCAATTCTTTTTTTTACTATTTAGTGTCATATTTTTGTAGCGGTTCATACAACACATATTCCCATCAAATTTCATCACTGTAGTACTTATAGTTTCCGAGTAAATCGGCTGTGACAGACGGACAGACGGACAGACGGACAGACGGACATGACGAAACTATAAGGGTTCCGTTTTTGCCATTTTGGCTACGGAACCCTAAAAAGCTTATGTAATAAACGAAAATGTACAATGTACAAAGGTATGTTTGTTACTTTCGTGCAAAAACCACCGCATTTTGATGATTTTTTGTAGTGATGTGTAGCTTGATAATATAGTATAGCATAATTTAACACAGACGCTGTGTAAATACCTGCTTTTGCTCGCGGGTTCGTTCGTGGGAAAAGCGCGGCACAGCTAGCATACATAATATAATAAAAAATGCATGATAAATTATTGATAATAAATTTCTTGATAGTTGATACTGATTAAAGAGGGTAATTAAATCAACAAATGTGAATGTTGGTTGTTGAGAAAGTATAATGAGTATACTAAATAACAATTTAAGAACGCAATACATAAGGGTCAAGGAATTGTTTTAATGTTTTAATTGTTAAATTATTTATGTTATTTTCTCACAGTACAAAACTCGCTGAAATATCTCCTGGAGTTCGGTAACGTCAGTCACTATTTGGGATACAGCGCACTCACAGACTTCTTTCCAGCCATGAGTTTGAAGGTAATCGTTTTTCGATTTGTTTAGAATCCTTAACGATTTTATTGAGAGATTTATTCGTTCTATTCTTTTATAGTTGTATAAATTATAAAGATATTATAGGTCATGCAGAATGGTCGTTTTCTTGCAAACAAAGTGAAAAAAAACCGTTTTTAGGATTAGGATTTCAGAATTTTAACATTGTTGGTAAAAAATGTTTTATTATATTATGTACATTTAAATAACTCGGGACTCGGGACTGCCGCGGTAAAGCTATTGCATGCTATGCCTTCAAGTCCGTGCCCGTCGGAGTGGGGAGCGTGAGGTTTTTTCGTTACGGAATTTCTCGATTCGGTCCCCGCACTCAAGGCCCGCGATAGAAGCTATGCAATAGCTTAAAACAATAAATATTTCCAGCCAAACCCACAATGCGAGGATTCTTACTGCCGTCGTCGTCAAGCGGAGTACAAAGCGAAGCCGGCCGTCGAACTCGCGACCGAAGTGAAGGAGGACCCCAAACCACTGCACGATGATAATGAGTGGGGTGAGATACATTCACAAATCTATACTAATACTAGCTTTCCGCCCGCGGCTTCGCCCGCGTTTTCAGAGAAAACCCCGCATAGTTCCCTTTCCCGTGGGATTTCTGGGATAAAACCTATCCTATCTCTCAAGTTGGATCAAACTGCACATGGTGTGCGAATTTTATTATATTCGGGTAAAAAGTAGCCTATGGGCTAATCCGGACTAAATCTGTGGCAAAATACAGATCTGTTATTAAAAATATTTTTTATTTCAGGAATCAGTTTAGTAAATGAAAACTCTCCGATAGAAGAAACTCCCGCTTTGAATCTCGTTGATGGAGTTCAGGTATTTAAGCTTCATTTCTTATATCTGAAACTATCTTTGTGCTATATTTAATCCAAATCGATCCAGTAGAAAGAATTACTTTCACATTTATAATATTAGTTTTGTTGGAACGCGCTAATCTCAGGAACTACTGGTCCGATTTGAAAAATTTCTTTCGTTATTAGATTGCCCATTTATCGAGGCAGGCTATAGGCTATATATCATCACGCTACGACCAACAGGAGCGAAGATATGCGGGTAAAACCGCAGGACACAGCTAGTTATAAAAATGGTTTGTCTATAAAGTCGGCTTACTGACGATAGTTGAACGTGACAACGTCCGATTGTGCTTCTTTGTCGCTCGTTCCGCGCTCTCGCTTGCACTTCAAGCCTTACATGGAACGCCTCAGAGCGAGGTAACGCCGCATGAGTCATGTTGTTTTGTGCGTGCAGCCGGCTCTATCGAATTATAAGACGTTGTCACGTCAAAACTATACCTAAAGTATAATAATTTTAATTTTAAGCATATTTAATTTTCTCCAGGTTGCCTATAGCATTCCAGTAGATAACAGTACTCCAGAATCGAGTACAGGTGGCGCTGTTGCTGCGTCTGAACTGTCTCTCGAGGATTTGATGCAGCAGATGAAATCTATGTAATTTTGTGTATATTTTGTGTAATTATGTTAAATTCGAGCCATTTTTTGTGTATAACTTTTAAAAATAATGAAAATCGGTTGTTTAATTTAGTGATTTTAGTTGTTTTTTGTTCATTATTGTTTATGGTTATGAAAAATACGTAATTTATGTTTGTATATTTTGGTTTTATGATCTTTTTTTTTCAAAATGTAGGAATAAACTTATCATTCATATATGTATATTGAAAGTTTAAGGATTTTTAACAAAATATATCGTTATATATACCTAATGGAGAAATAATGAATCCAAATACGATTACGGATTTGACCGATATTATATAGTTTTCATATAGGCCAAATATTATTGAATGCAAATAAAACTACGGGCAAAAGTAAGTATGTAAATAGTATGAATGAATCTATACCATACATACTCTATTTTAAACATTTCATTGTTTTTCTTATTAAAGAAAATTTAATTTTATAATTTTCCTTTTTTTTTGTGTCTTTTGTTGTATATTCTGCATTTAAGTTCAATGAAGTTGCTAAGTAATAACTTAACCAGCTTATAATGTTAAAGAAACATATCTATTACTAAAAACGTCAATGTATGTTATATGTGATGCTTCATCAAGTGATTTAAGTCACAATTAAGTTAACATGGCCTAGTTCCATAGTTAATGGTTAAGTTAGAAAAAACGCGTTGTGTAAAATTTTTGTGGATTATATCACTAATGTATATTGTTTTTTAATTATAGCTATTGGAATTATATTAGGAAATTATTAAAAATGTGCAAGGGATGGATTTGAAATGTATACACAGTATGTAATTGATATTCTTGTGGATTATGTATGTATATTCTATTTGGTATCTTGAGGAAATATAGTGAAATTAAATGTATGAGTTAAAAAACATATTTATATACAAATTTATAGTTTGGGTTCGTTAGTTAATGGGTTTATTGGAATTATACACTTTATTACTAATAAAAGAACATTTATTAATATTAAAAAAAAAAACACAAAATACTACAAGGATCAGATCAAAAACCGTTACAATGAATAATTTTAAAATCGCAGTAACATATTGCTGGCGAGATTGTAACGAACTAACTTTCACTTTTTGAAATCTACGTCGTATCCCGAAACCGAACGGGCGGTCGACGAGTCCTAGAGGCGCGCGGGGTTGCCACATTGCTTTGCGCTATATCCTCCCCCTCCAAGTCAGTAGCAATATCTGGTGCTGGCTTGGGACCTTGTTTCTTCTTTGGTCTACCTCTTCTACGACCATGAACAATTGGGGTGAACAAAAGGGGTCAGAAGACTGACATGGTACTTGCCTCGGAAGGTATTGTTATTGTCCACGACATCATAGGTCGTGGAAGATACATATTTGGAAATTTTGTATGGACCTTCGCGTTTGGGAGCAAATTTACTGGTGAATCCCCTAAAAGCTTTATTTGGGCGATGGGTCTCCACGAGTACGAGAGCACCCCCCTTATAGGTAGGACTTAGACGACGGTGTTTATCAGCAGCACGCTCTCTAACATCCTGCGGATGTTCAGTTCGCCCTTTTACTTGAAGGTAGGGCGCTATTTGCGGCATATAATTTTCATCACAGATTATTGCCCTCGAGTCACCGGCTACTTCGTGGGCCGCAGAACGACCCGTTCCTTGATTATGTTCAATCCTATTCACAATGACGGGAGTAGGTCCTCCCCCTGACTGAAGATATCCCTATTATCTTCTAGTATAGTATAGTCCGTTCGCGTTAAGAAAATAGTGAGTCATCGTTGTCCGCCGGCCTGGCCACGCCCCAAATTAGAAAGTCGAGTTCACAGTGACCAGTTGAAATCTGACCTTCGAACAAAACGCTTGTGTATTTTGCGTGACTCGTTCAACAATAAATTTTGAAAATGAATACTTCACCAATTCGAAAGAATAAAAGTGGATCAATAATCCATAGCGGAGAGAGACGCATAATTTACAATGTTTATAAGTACTTTAAATTGTGTGATTTTAATGCAAATAAAAAACAAAAAAGAACAAAATTCTTTCATAATAAATGTAACTGAAGAATCTAGCGATACTGAATAGTGATTTAAGTAATTTTAAGACATTTTTTTTCCATTAATAATAATTTAATGTTTAAAAAAATGTTTGTACTTTTTCTCCACTGTGAATACACCCTCATCCTGTAGTTGCACTGATGACTCACTATTTTCTTAACGCGAACGGACTATAGTTAATTTATTCTTATCAACTTCTGCTAAAAGAGTTCCCTCGCACTCGCGGAGAACCATAGCAGAACTAGCCACAACGTGGTCGTCTCGTTCGTATTTGAGTTCAAAAAAAGTGGTGGAGCGCATTGAATATTTGTTGTTAAAAAATCTAGTACCATGCCAGCGTCCCGGATAAAATTCATCCCCAATAATGATTCGGTGGCGCCTGGTAAAACTATAAAAAGTGTAGTTATGGCAACTCCGTGAACCTTTACATCAACTAACGCGGTTTTTACATTTTCAACGCGCCTAGTACCGTCAGCAAATTTTAGCTCGGTTTCTATGGATTTAAAAACTTGCCCATTGGCACGCAAACATCTCGTTAATCTGACACTAGCAACGGATTGCTTAGCACCAGTATCCAATAACGCGGTGCCGAACACTTCTACATTTAAAATTGGTCGCACACACAGTTTTAACTCTAAACTTTCAGCAACTACTGATTGAAATGAAGATGTTGCAGGCATAGGTGCGCTTCGTCTCTCTTTGCATGCTTCACAATTTGATCGTATCACTCCCGGTGCACCACATCCAAAACAAGTGATGGCCGGGCGCGGTTCCAATAGCTCTGGTGAAAATGTGGTTTCTTTTTTAACAGGATCTAAAGCGAGTCTTTTTTGTGACAATTTCCTACAGTCGTCGATATGGTGTTCATAAGTTTTGCAATACGAACACCTCAATCTTTGCCTATTAGGTGGTGTATTGCTAGACGAAGGTACCGATGTAGAGGTAGAAGGTGTTTGTGGTGACGGAGATTGTAAAACAAGCGCCGATGCAACGGGTATATAAGTATCTTTCTTAACGGGCGCGGTAGCACGCACCTCATCGAAAATATCTTCCGCCGCTCGGGCTTGTTGCAACAACTCGAAGAACGATGTAAACGTATTTCTCGGAACCCTTTCCCTAATCCTTCTATGAAGCAGGCCGTAAGCCATGTCCAGCTGCACTGGATTTTCTGGTAATGTATTTAGTGGGAGTTGCGCAAACAACGATCGTATTCGACACACAAATACATCTGTTTTCTCATCCGTTTGTTCACGGCTGAACACTTCTCTGTATATTTTATGTGGTGGCAAGCGTGGTCCAAATTTTTGACGCAATAAATGCAAAGCCGCATCCCAACTGGAAATGGAGTGCTTCACGCCTTGCCACCACGTGGCAGCAAAACCTTTCAGTAGCATCGGTAATCCTCTCGATACCATGTCATTGCCGACTCCTAAGCAGTCCTTGTATATTTGAACAGCGTCTATGAATGCCATTATGTCTCCTTCGCCGTTAAATCTTGATGAGCAATTTGAAAGATTGCTTACAGTTGATGACGGCGGCGGCGCGGTCTGATAAGGCGACTGCCGTAATGTTTGAAGTAAGTATACAAACTGCTGATTTGATAAAAGAACAGGTGCTGAAGCCGACGGCTGAGGTGAGGTGACAGGCGGAGCACGCCCGTGCTGCGATCGCGGTAAGTAGTCGGGCGACTCACGCCCGTATAGCGGCGGAGGTGATGGGACCGAAACGCTGGCGGACATAGGTCCAGCCAGCGGCGGTGTCGATGTACGAACATCGACAGGTAGGGCGCTGCCATGTGAAGTAGACGGTAACGAACCGTCATACTGCTCCGCAACAACAGGGTGTGTGTTAAGTCGCTGTTCACTGTGTCCGATACTATTCGCACGTGACCGAGTAAGCACCATGGTTAATAATATTAAAAGTTATGCAAACACAACGGTAACTAAATGTTCTAAGTAAAGTGTAAAATTATAAAAAGTCTAACGTATATAAAAACCCAATCTATAACAATAGCCATTCATATATAGTAGGTACCTACCTATTGTAATTAACACTTATTATGTAAAATTATAAAAGTTAAACGTATTTAAATAACCAATCTATAGCAAATATTATTAACTAACACTTAATATTCACAAGTCTTTCAAATATCCTTTAAACTAACAATTAAAACGTTCACTATAAGTTTAATACGACGTTCACTATTCACTTATGTTCAAAACACACGATAATATTATATACAAAAGTTTTATAATACTTGCTAACTGTCTTTTAAACTTAAAATACTGCACAGCCTAACGTTGGGACGCCACCATAGAAATCTAAATAACAAGGCAATAGAAGTGGTAAGCGCGCGTGACATTGTCGCCGCTCAGGTGGTTACCATGCCACATGACCATGATCATTCTTATTATCACGTTTAACACAAATTTCAACCTTATTTCTATGAGTTTATGTTCAAAGTTATATCTATTGAAAATTGACAACCTCTGTTGTAGAAATGCCGAATTTTTGCGTATTGGAGCAAAGATAAACAAAACGTTTCATATGCTTAGGGATGTTATTCTAAAATAAACCGTAAATTCGTGCGTTAGGATACATATTAAAAAGCTTAATTTAATATTTAAGTTAGTTTTCACTAAAATCAAGCTGTCCAATAAAAGGCATAGTTTACTTGTGTGTACTGTTTAGCTATCGGTTTAAATGTGTTGATTTTGGCGACAGCGGTTTTCATACGAATTATGACAGTATGGCACTTCTATGTGTCTTGTTATTTAGATTTCTATGGACGCCACATATAGTTTGGGTTCGTTAATTCCAATTTGGAATTATACACTTTATTACTGATAAAAGAACATTTATTAATATGTATTAAAAAAAACACAAAATACTACAAGGCCAGGATCAGATCAAAAACCGTTACAATGAATAATTTTAAAATCGCAGTAACATATTGCTGGCGAGATTGTAACGAACTAACTTTCACTTTTTGAAATCTACGTCGTATCCCGAAATCGAACGGGCGGTCGACGAGTCCTAGAGGCGCGCGGGGTTGCTTTGCGCTATAAATTATAAAATTTGCCGCCATACGGATTCAATTTTTTGTCGCAACTGTTAATGCTTTCTAATAAAAAAACACCAATTATGGGATAAAACAGCCACAAAAACATCAACATATTATTTCGTGCTCACTTTCCTCACAGTATAATAAAACTTCCAGCTTTGGTTTTAGTCTTTTATTACATTGAATAATCTAATTTGAAACGAATACAATGACGTCACTATATTTCCTAAAGAATAAACATTCCCGTATTTATTTAAATGTAGCGCTATTTATAATAAAGTTATTTTTTATATTTTGAAATGTTATAAATCAATGTTGCTTAGCTTAACTAATTAATAAATGTTTATTGTAAGAAAATGAATTTTTATTAAATGTC
>CAJQZN010017192.1:0-23737 GCA_907164685.1 Colias eurytheme | reverse complement strand
CAGTAGTACCCACCTCAACGCTTCGCTTATGAGGCGTGCAATTGAATTTCGAAACTCTCTCCTCAGTTAAACATAGTAAAAGATCTACCGGTTATTTTAGTAACAGATTTTTACTGCAAAGTGAAGCGGGAGTTTTAATAAAATTACTTAATCAAATGCATTATTTTTATGTTCCTACATTCTCTTACCAATAATTAAATTATCATATAAATAGATGACGTTACAGTTAATTTAACTGGTTCCTCTTTCACAGCAATTATTATAGGAGTTAAACTGAACGATTAACTTTTAATTTAAAAGTATTTGCATTTTTTGAATGTTAATTTATTTAATGTGTGTGTGAATTATGTAAATGAGGTGACTTGTTGTCTGCTACAATATCAAAGAGATGACCAATGTTGATTGAAAGATATATGTAAGGAAAGAAATGTACCGATATTAAAGGCAAATCCAAAATTCTCTCGCATCTATAGTAATAAATAGAATTAATAAGCTCTACAAAATTGCCGATTTGTTTGTGTATCACAATATTTTTCATTTCTTTGTAAATATGTGTGCCCCACATTCCAGACCGGAACTTTTCTTCTTTATTTTCTTGGTGATCAAACCTACGACTATCATTTTTAAGCGAACAAAAAAAGTTTGATAGTCGTATATTAATGCTTTTCTATAAAATGTAGCTTGATAATATGTATTTTAATGCCACCTGTAAGTGGTAGACCGTCCACAGATCGATTGAGTCCAATTTTATTTATAGATAATTCTCAAATGTAACTTAAGATAACAACCATAATAGAAACATTTGACACACTTTACGACTGTCTCAATTTACAATAAATTTACTTTTATTCATTCTATCCATATTAAAACGCACTAAAATTTATTATACCAAGATCATTTTATAATAAATATTTAAAGAACACATCGTTAAAATAAAAGCTTCGATAAAAGCCTGACGAATGGAAAATTGATCACTCACAGGTCAGGTTGAGTGATAATAAAAGTGCTATTAAAATTGGCTGCGTTATATTAAAAATGAATTTAGTTTTTTCAAGTTTAAAATACATGTTTGTATAGATACTAAGCTTTCTGGAGATAAATCACGTGGTTAATATTATTTTATGCTGAGGTGAATATGAAGTTGTTTTTAGTATCGTTAGTAAAAGTGCTCGTTATAAATGTTATGATTTATTGCCAGATATTAAGCCAGTTTCGCCAAATAGGGAGATTAATAATTTTAGAATTTATTATGGCAATAAGGATGAAAAGTTACGAGTTATATCGCCATTGATTTAGTAATGAAAACAAGAGCATAAAAAGTAGGGTGCGGATAAAATTTTTACATAATAAATAACACGGATATGTATCTTGTTTATTCAGAAAATTAAAATTAATGAAACTAATCATAAATAGGTTACCCATAGAAATAAGTTCAATATGTACGTACTTACGTGTATAGTGCATAACTTTAAAACACTTATTTAAAATGATTATAATTTATTTTTGTAGTTGATCGAATCCAGGCAGTCTTGACAACCACTGTACCAAGGGGCTAATCCAATCAAAACTTTACTTTTTTGGTTTAGTCTGTCTGTCGTCTCGAAGCTTAAAGTGTAAATGTATGGTTCCCGTATTGTAATATATTACTACGTTGACATGTGAGATCGGCGCCAAAATTTTTGCTTTCTTTTCTTTTAAATTTAAATTAAAAAAGCATATTTACAAAAAAAATGTGTGCGTGTACTAGTGTACACACGTAAGAAGTGAGACTTCTTTATGACCTTATTTTTCAAAAAATAATTTACTATAAGCAACTTTACAGAAATACGTCGAATCACACGTAGTAGGGATAAGAAAAAGATGGCGCGTAACGGAAAAATGTCACGCGTAACGAAAAAATGTTACACTAAATTTTTTTCCAACCCCGATTAAGAAGTTTCACTTCAATAAACAAAATAAGTAAGTTACATAGGTACTGTTTTCATTATTTAAGCAATGAATCATTATTTTACGTCTATTCTGTGTAATTAAGTTTTAATGGCAAACTGTTTAAGTCAAATATATTTTATTTCAAACATAAATAGTCCTTTGTATTAGCATTTACATATCCATACTAATATTATAAATGCGAAAGTAACTCTGTCTGTCTGTCTGTTACTCAATCACGCCTAAACTACTGAACCAATTTGCATGAAATTTGGTATGGAGATATTTTGATACCCGAGAAAGGACATAGGCTACCTTTTATTGCGAAATATGTACCACGAGCGAAGCCGGGGCGGACCACTAGTTATAAATATGGGTACTAAAATATTTATATTTACAAAGAATATTTCTATGAATATAAATTAAGCATAATTTTCCGTTATTACATATTACAGGCACCTATAAAAATAAACGACGGTAATAAGAGTTTTTTTAATTTAAAGTTTCTGATGTATAACTATAGTACCTAATATACTAAATAATTGAAGTGAAACTTCTTTAGGCGCGTTGAGAGTAACTTCAAGGTCGCGTCATGGCAATACCGTCACTTCATGAAAGGAGACGGTTTTGGTATCTTTGAATCTTGCCAAAGAAATTTCACTTTTGACACGTGTCAAACATACACGCTTTTTGGTATAGAGGCTGACTTGTTTGCTAAAAGCTCTGGATTTGATGCCTGGTGGAGTCTTACTTTGTTTTTCATTTATCATTGCCATTTTTTTTAATTCATTGAAATTCCAATTAGGAGATTTGTTTTTTAATCCAGTATTTTATTGATATAAATTTTATTCGCATCAGCTGTGCTCTATTAACACAAAAGTAATGATAAATTGGTACCATTGTATTATCTTGTATTGTTCTTTAAATTGATCATTGTTCTGAATATTTTTATTGCGATTTATAGATTTAAACTAAAATATTTACTCTGCTTATACACAAATTTAAGGATCGTTTATTTATTACAAAATAAATATCAGCATAAAAATAGTAATTGTCTATTCCTTGTTTTGTCCTTTTCACCTTTTAGTTTAATTATATTAAATTATAATTATCTTATATATAAAATTCTCGTGTCACAATGTTAGTCTGCATACTCCTCCGAAACGGGTGGACCGATTCTCATGAAATTTTCTGTGCATATCGGGTAAGTCTGAGAATCGGCCAACATCTATTTTTCATATGTACCACGGGCGAAGCCGGGGCGGACCGCTAGTATAAATATATAATTTTAGTATAATTATATAAAATTAGTTTAATTTTATTTTATTCAAAATGCGTTCCTCTGTATTCGATAAGCTAAAGAAGAAAGTAGTAAAGTTAAATAATAATTTTTGGGGTTATTTCTTATAAGCCATGAAACACGTAGTCAAATCGTTTTCATGCACTTACACGTATCATGCACTGAAACATGCAACCTTTCCTGTACGGTTATCAGTTTAAATACTAGCGGTCTAACTACTAGCGGTCCGCCCCGGCTTCGCCCGTGGTAC
Organism: Colias eurytheme; assembly: GCA_907164685.1. Taxonomy (NCBI): domain Eukaryota; kingdom Metazoa; phylum Arthropoda; class Insecta; order Lepidoptera; family Pieridae; genus Colias; species Colias eurytheme. The sequence continues at coordinate 20,261 of CAJQZN010017192.1, read as the reverse complement.
ATATTTACGTTTTCTCTGCATAAGAACCATCCTCGTACTTCAAGGAATATAATAAAAAAAGAATTATCGAATTCGGTTCAGCCGTTCACACGTGATGCCGTGACAACGCGAAACGGGTTTCATTTTTATATATAACTAGTCTGGTCATAAGTTCTGTCATCATGTTAGATTTTCTAATTTTTAATGTTTACCGCAAATTTCTTTTTCACGTGCGATTTTTCATTATTTGACGCGTTAAAAAACGAGACATTTTATTAGAATAACGTATTTGTTACCATGTAGTGGACGCAAAAAGAAGACATAGTCGCTGTTCTCGCTCTGCATCGTAGCGGTTACGCGCCAAGAGAAATATTCAGTTTGCTTTAAAATTTACAAATAACACAGATATTTTTTTATTTCACTATAAAACGTTTTAAGTAAGATTCAAGAGTAGAAGATAGGAATACAAGTGGTCTTTGTCGTACGATTTGGACGACGGCAGTGATAAATGCAGTAAAGGTGCGAATAAGGAAAAGTCCGGTCCGAAATCGAAAACAGTTAGCACTGCAGATGGGCCTTAGCTGCAGTACCACAGTTAAAAAGGTGTTGAACGAGGACCTAGGACTATGGGCTTATTGTAGAAAAACATCGCATCTCCTTAACACACGCGTGAAGAAATTAAGACTGGATAAATGTCGCGCTTTACATAAACGATACGCGAGAAAAATGTATCGTGAAATCCTGTTTTCAGATGAAAAAAAATTTACAGTGGAGGAGTGCTGCAACAAACAGAATATCAAAGTGTATACCCACAGTAATGAAGAAGCTTGTCAACGTGAATCTCGAGTCCAACGCGGCCATCACCCCTTATCAGTAATGGTTTTCCGGGGAGTGTCTTATTTTAGCCTAACAGAGGTGTTTTTCTGTAAAAAGGGTGTGAAAATAGGTTCCAATGTTTACCAAAATACGGTCCTGAAAAACCTCGTAAAACCTCCTTCTCAGAACATGTTAAAAAATCAACACTGGGGATTCCAGCAGGACTCAGCACCTGCCCACAAAGCAAGAGTATCCAAAACTGGCTAGCCATGACATGGTTCGTGCTGCGATAGACCACTGGCCGCGGAGGTTGAGAGCTTGTATCGCAAAACATTGATGCCATTTTGAATAATTTTTATACGAAATTATTAAGTAAGTAATATGTAAGCTTTATTGCCACATATAAAACAATAAATATATAAAAGTAACTTTTTGTTTATTTAATAAAACATATGTGACAGAACTTATGACCAGACTAGGTATAGATAATCTGGGGCATCCTACAAGTATCACCTAATAATTTTGTAGACCATAACCCCACAGTAGGATTAATTGTACCATACCTTATCGAGTCAGTTCAGAAAATCCATTGAAATGATCATCATTTCACTTACAACACAGCAGTTCACACAAACAGTAGGTACTTAAAATCGAATGGTCCGCATCAGAAAACAAACGTTGAGACACAGGATCGGCACATCAAACAAAGAATGGCAGAAGCACTTATTATAATGGAGTGTGAATTACTATTGCACACTTTAGATAAGTTAAAAGCACGCGATGTTCAAAGGAAACGTTTTTTTATTGAATTTATTGCAAGATCTCTGAACGGGACCGATGTACAAGTGGTAACCTATTCTTATTAAATTACTTATCGGATTCCAGTCGGCGTTTGTATTTTTGTATTGACGCAATTCATACGCCGTAGTAGATTTCCTGTATATCCACACTAATATTATAAAGAGGAAAACTTTGTTTGTTTGTTTGATTGTAATGAATAGGCTCATAAACTACGGGACCGATTTTAAAAATTCTTTCACCATTCGAAAGCTACATTATCCACAAGTAATATAGGCTATATTTATTATCGTGCTAAGACCAACAGGAGCGGAGGCACGCGGGTGAAACTGCGCGGCACAGCTAGTAAATTATAATATGTATTATGTAGCGTATAGGTAGTAGAGAATAATATAGTAGAGAATCTACTGGTTCTTCTTACGTACATGTCGCAGTTATCTGGTAGAATCTGCGATTTCATGGAATAGGATAATCCGCATAATAATGTAATTAGTAGTAACAGTTTACACGCAAATTCATATTCATAAAATGTTAATTTTGAAATCACAAATCGAGGAAACCGCTTTTTCTCATCCTATGACAATATTAGTTTAATATTCGTCGTTATAATAAATTTCACACGAGAATAGCATACACCTTCGCATTGTTTTGTAAGAACTGAATTTATGCGTCTTTTTACATGTCAAACAAACGATGTAATCTTATAAAACTATTCTTGCGTGTAACAAACGAGATTCAAATATTTATTGAATGTCGATCGTTAAGCCGTGATTGAGAGAGCGAAGCAAATTGGTTATTTTCCGTGGTTCCGATACAAATTCTTTTTAAAATAAAAATTTTAATTAGCTAGCGTTTCTGTGTTAATATTGGCCCACGCGATTTGCTGGAATATGTGTAACTACGTATTGATTTTAAGCGGTTTGTATACGAAGCTTTGAAACGTACGTTTACCTACCAACTATAATGCCTAATAATATAATTGTTATTGTATCTCTGTATCTTAAGCATCATAGGAATAGGAATTAAGAATTGTATAGTGTAGATATACCTATTTTCTAATTACAGTTTGCATCAAACTTCGTTTTAAACACATTTCTAACTACTTACATGTAGAATGTATGTACATTCTAACTCCGACCCAAAAATTATATCCCTACATAAATAATTTATTGTTAATTACTGTCTATTTAAGATGGCAACAACTTGTGGACATACAAAAAAGCTCCGTTTTGGAAGTCACTTAATATTGAACTCGGAATATCTATTATAAAAGACCGACAACCGCTCATGCACAACCACCTTAAGTTCATATTAAAATTTGTTTACCGATCTTCATTTCATGATTGGCGTTATGTCACTGTGGGTGTAAAATATTGTATCCGATTACGCCGTTAGTACACCGACGCATTCGCGAGCGGCAACGAAACAACGAAAAATCTGTCAGTAGTATGGCAGGTTTTCGCATATGATATGTCTCACTCTAGCACATAGATAGATGAAATAGTTGCGTCCTTGTCAGTATTGTTTCGCAAGGAACTGCGAAATGGCCATTACACAGACGCATTGCGAAAAAGTTGCGAAAACATTGCTGTTTACTAACGTTCCGCAGATATTTCGCTACGCAGTAGTTTCGCAGAGATTCGCTGCCGCACGCGAATGCGTCGGTGTACTAACGGCGTTAAAGCGAAAAATCATGTCTCAATTTCGATCGACTAGTAAATAGTTTATAGACAGTACTGTCATTGAGTAAATCACGGTAATAAAATAAATAAAACGCCTTCGTGTACTGTATGTGAAAGCTCGTTAGTTTTCGACCTGGTAGTTTTTTGGTTTTTGATTGGTTACGAAATTTGAGACTATAGTAATAGATAATAGTAGTAAGGAAAACTTAGGATTTAATGTATAGTTATGCAAATTATGACAAAAATATACAGTTATTCCTGTAACTAAAAATCCAATTTAGAATATTTCGCGATCTTTTCTTACATTTATCGTGTTAAATATTTTTAAATATAATTTATTGTACAATATAATTGATAGTAATAGAGGAGTACCTATGTAATTTGAAAAATACTCTACATGTATAGCGATGATTCAGAAAAGCGCCGACACTGAGTTACCGACATCGTATTAAACGAGACTTATGTTTTGTGTCTTGTGTCCTATGCTTTATAGGATTACTGTAGGGCTGACACCATATACAAATATTAATATTTAATATACATATCTAAGTAGGATATTATTTAATAATTTATTCCTAAATTACGAAGGTAGGTGATATTTGTTCTCTAAAATATTTTTATCATTAATGTGCAATCAAATTTATTAAGACAAATTATAAAGTATTAAAATAAAATATAATAAAAACGTAAGAGTAGGCAGGATAATTAAATATATGGTATGGTAATGGTAGGATAATTAAATTGTTATAAATTGCTGAAAGAATCACTGTCATATAAAATATAAATCATAAACTAAAGAGAACGTATCCAGAAGTTCAAAAATGAATATCAAATGTTGACAACCCTAACACAATATCCTAATCCCTGGGATACACGTCACGAATCAATGACCATACATCAAAGATTAGAGGCAGAGTAAATGTATCAATGACTTAGAAATCTATCGTGTATATTACATTATTTTAATGTCGGATATTAATGCGTTCAAATGGTCACCTTTCGGTCTATGGTCCGAAAGGTGACCATTTGAACTAATGGTCCGATGTTATAAGGAATAATTTCTTGTGTCACCTAGACTAATATTATGAAGATTTATTTTTCTTTTTTGTTTGTTTAAAAAGGGGCTATTACGGATTCTTTATCTATTAGAAAGCTACGTTATGCCGAAACCAGGTTATTTTTTTTCTGTTTTCATCCTGGGAAATCCCAGTTCCCAGTTTTTTTTATTTTTTTTATTGGTTGCGACTCGTTGTGTTCTTGTTCTTTGTATTTAAGTATTTAACAATTAATTCCACTAAACTCATTATAAATATACAATAGGAAAGAACTTATGTGAATTCAAGCTATTTCAGTAACTTTTAATTGATAGGGAAGTTCTTTCGTGGTTATTGTGATTTTTCTATAAAAATATGGAATCATCTATGGTTGAACCTTCTATGTAACATGAGCAAGTGTATAAATTGAAAAATAATAAAAATATTTAAGCCAAGTCTAATAAATTTTAATACGATTATTTCTAATACGAATTATTTCTATTTGAAAGTGATCAATATTTTACACCACTTAGCCATATAAATTATGTTTATACCAGTTTTTATTGAGTAGTAAACTATGCAAATAATATCAAAGGGATTATTATTGGGAGCATGTCTTACTTACTACGCAATGCAGATTTATTTTAGACTTTACTATACTATAATTTTTTTTATAATAATTATTTGGATGAAGCTGTAATTTGCCCTTTGCAGTTAGTATGTCGAGCCTTGGGCCTTAGACAAAGTAACAATTAAAAAACGATAACGAAGTTAGAAAAGGCAAAAATGTATGGGATTGACATACGCCGCGTTAGATCACGTGGTCTATCTAATGCCAATCCCATACATTTTTCCTTTTCTAACTTCGTTATCGTTTTTTAATTGTTACTTTGTCTAAAGCCCTTTAGATTATAACGAGTATATATAATATATTAAACGATCTTATGATGTTTAATTGGTTAGGTACCTACTTGATGTTAATTGTTCGCACCTAAAATCGTTAAATTGTTATCATACCTATTGTGAAAAACTTGAAATATTGAAAACGTGGAAGCTCTAAAATGAGATATAAGGAGGTGTTGATTTGGCTCTACCCTACTACTACTACTTCTCCCCTAATCTTACCAAAATTACTGACCAAAATTTTGTGCTTCTTTTGCGTCTTTTTATCTTATATTATATTCAAAAGCTACGAAGGCAAGTACAGTACACCAATTTTAAATTGCACAGTGTGTAAAACGCATTATTGATATTTCTGTTCTTATAATCTTCAAAGCGAGTTTTATCGCGTAAATCAATTCAGTTTTCAGTGGATTGTCTCGTCGCATAAATATCAGTAATCAGACATTATGATTTTCTGACCTCAGTCACGACAGGATTCAAACGAGAAGGATTTATTAGCATACATTTGCCAAGTCTTTTTGCTTTTGAAATATGTTTGAGGGTGAATTTGAGTTGTCTGGTTGTAAGATGTTGCGGTAAATTATAACTTCTTTGGATTGAAGGGTAAAATTCTATATTTAGGAGTTCTTGCATTATTCCGTATCTAAATCTCTTTGCAAACTAAATCCACGGTCTTCATTTGCTATATAAATTTTGGGCTATAAATAAATTTCCTTTCTTTCTTCTATTAATAAGATCGGGTATAACTTACAAGTCATACTAATGTAGTACACATTAAAAAGCAGTAACAAACCACCGGAATTCAGTGATATGCCATTTATTAAACATCCGTTGAGTATCATGCAGTTACTGTAACGAGGCAGTAATACATTCTGATTTGAGTCGAAATAATTGGTCCCAATTAGCAGTGGCTACTGCATCGGTTGTAAAATGTAACTGATTGGCAAAGCTCTACGATTTATTCCATGAGAATTGGTAGGAATGTGTTTTTATCACAGGGGCTTGGCGTATTTTTACGCGGCGCTAATAATTCTGATAGTTTTGCTTTTCCATGGTATCTAAGTCGAGGTTGAATGGCACCCTGAAATAACATTTATTTTGTTGTACTGTTGACAGCGTTTGTGGTAGTGGTCTATGGAAAGAATAGTTTTGTAAACTTTGATTAGGAAAGATAGTACAGAAATGGAGTCGTCCACTGCTGGACAAAGGCATAGAGTGCCAGAATATAGCAAGAGATCTAAAGCAGTGCCTAATCAAAAACTTTCTTTATCACATCTATCTTAATGATGATGCTAAGAGCTTAGTAGCTACTATATAATATTATTCTTGTTCAAAAAAAAAGTAATATTATCTCTTACCGACACCTATTAGGTTAGTACTTATTACAAATTTTGGCTTGTTATTGTTCTTGTATCCATACCTCCCGTGGAACAACATTCCGAGTTATGTTATGACTAAAAAACCGAACAAACATACCTCGGCGTATAGCAAAGCATCCAACGTTTGGTGCAAGCCTCAATGGGCATCAATGACCAATGTTTAACCAACAACACAATATGTTTATACAGACAGTTCCCGAAATTCAAAGGGGACCGTGTCTTACCAATATTTGGTCATACCTTTGGCAAACAATTGTATGGAGAGATGTAAAACATTTGTCCAGTCACCTTGCAGGATCTATATCCTGTTTACCCTCGATAAGGGTTTTAGTAAACAATTAAGGAATGTTAACATCGAGCATTGCATCTTATTTTTAAACAATTAGAGACCATTCTTAGAAGTTATGACCGCGTTATTGCTTTTTAATGGCCGGGAAATTTAAAGAAGATCTGTGCTAAGTGGTATCATAGAGAAAGTAATTTATTGCAGTCTCGCCGGAAAATATCGTAACCCATCCTTCCTGTATCACCAATTAAGATAATTTTACACAAAAATACGAATGGTTTTTATTACTTACCATCCAATAGTGCGGTGGCGTATTAATTTTATAGCAAATAAACTTTGTATAAATAATTTATGATCCGTTAATTTCTTATTTATCTAACTTATTTTTTGATAGGTGGCCTATAACAACATATCACTGTATATAGATCATAGACATATTATGTTAAGAATTATGTTCAATTTCTAATTATATTTTTCTCTAATTGCACGCCTCATAAATCTAGCGTTGGCCGTAGAGGTGGTTAGTGTTCTATTTTAAAGTGAAACTTTTATTACATCGTCTCAAACTTTTTGGTCTGTGTAGCGCATGTCGCGTGACGGTCGGCTGCCGAGTAGGTATAAAGCAGTGTTCGGAACCGTACGATAATTATCGTACAAATACGATAATTTTGTGCCTAAGTTTCACTTTTACCGTGGTTTCATAAAACCACACAACATTTTTTGCCTTACAAAAATCATTTATTGGTTTTAAGGATGAGAAACAATAGCCTTTTTTACATTTGTTTGAATTATTAAATTAGTTTACCATCATACCATGTAAATATTATTACTCCCATAATTAAGAGAGATGATTGATGATAATTCGTAAGTTTATATTGTAGTGCGTGCCAAATAAATATAGAAATACATACAAACTTACAATATGTAGGTATGTATACTTTATAGTAGGTATGTTTTTACCTGATTTTAAATGAATGTTTAGATTTTCATCAAAATATATATATCTATAGAAACAGAATTAATGGAGATAATAACTTCATAATATTTTTGAATTATTGTGTAATTGTGTTATAATCGAATCGATACATATCCTAACAACGATCGTTTTAGATAATAAATTTTAAACTAATAACTGTGCAGTGCTTATACAGATAAATATACAACAATTTGGCATAACTCCTAGTTTTGTTTACACGTGTGTAGGTAATTGCTTCGAATTATGTAAACGTGTTTTGTATGAAAATAAATATTCCATTAATTGACCATACAAATCAAATTAAGGGTTAATTATAGTACTAGCGGTCCGCCCCGGCTTCGCCCGTGGTACCTACATGTTTACGTTTTTTTTTCATAAGAACCATCGTACTTCAAGGAATAGATTCCGCAGCGCACGCGATGACAGAATTTTTATTAGGGATTTTTTTACACCTTGGGTTACATTATTGCATTTTTGGTAAGGATCTCTAATTTTTTTGAAAATGCAATATAGCCTATGTTGCTCAGTGAAGATGCAGCTTTCTAATGGTGAATTTTTGAAATCGGTCTAGTAGTTTATGCGTGAAAAGCATATATACATACATAGGACATAATTACAAACCTTTCCTCTTTATAATATTAGTATAGGCTACCATAAAGCATAGAGTCTAGACATGAACCCTCTTATCTTTTTAATATGACGAATACGTTTGATATGTTTAGTTACTGATTAAATTATTATTTATTTATATCATATTTATAAAAATAATCTAAGGAATTTTATCGATGTATTGAAATAATTATAATCTTTATCGTATAGATTTGCACATTTCCAACTACATATTGTGATCATAAACAATGGATTATGTTTGGTGGAAAATTCTGCCTACCTTTATTACAATTACAATGAATTTAATCAAGTATAAGGTGTGCATATTTGATTAAGTACATTACGTACATCAATCAATCAATCACACGACAATCCGTGTGATTGTTTTGTATAGAATAATAAGAAAATCGGTAGTGCAAATGACCTAACCCATTACCTAGGTTATGACATTGACATTGAGCAGTCGTTATTGGAAGATGGAACCAGATAACACCAGTTAGCACCTATCGCCTGGCCCGAGATCTAACGAAAACAAGATTCGGGAATCATGGGACTGCATATTCATTACTTTAGAACATAATGTTTGTGTGACAATGATTCAGTACCGTCTAATAGTCGTGGTATGAATGTAGCTCGTTAGGTATAATTTTCTCGTTAAAATTCAGTTTTCAGTACTACGAGATTGAACTATTTACAGGAAGGTCATTGACCTTTATCAAACAATATAATATCAAATGTCATAAGAAAATGACGATTTAGTGAGAAGCCCTTTCGCTCAATACATCCTATACTTATTTTATTAGGACGTGTATAGCTGTATGTCCCACGTAGTTGTATGGCCCACGATATCACCACTATTTCAAGTAGATACTTATTTTATTTATGCGCGAATTATAATTATTGTTTTCGTATATAACAAAAGAATAAAGGTTACATCGCAATTAGTTGTTTAGAAAGTCACAACAGACTTTAATTATCCGTAGAATTGACACTTCGATTAAGAGATCTTTCTGCTCACATGAGATTATTGTAATAAGATTTTAAACACCAATGGTTTACTTAGGAGGCGTATTTTTTTATTGTACCATTGGGGAGCGCTTTGCTAAAGCTGCTGTAAGCTGAGATGTGGCCTAAAATGGAGCGCGCTTCCCTAGAATGAACCAGTTCACTCTCCTCTTCCCGTCCGATTAGGGCCCTTCTGGCCTCCTCCACTCAAGCGACAGCCCAAGCCGAGGTTCGAGATCCCCGTCAAGGGGGGACGCCCTTGTGCATGTCGCTACCAGGGTGAACCTTCAGTTCACCCCCGCGTCCGCGTTAAAATGTAGAATCCCTTCTGGCTAACATTGAGAAACACCACACAAAAAAAAACTCTCCTCTTGAAGACCTCCATATTGTACTCGTCGGGGAATGGGATATTGTATTACAAAATAGAAACATTAGTTATCAAAATGCGAATTGCGCATTGCGATAATTTTATTATGACAGTAACTTGCGTATCAGATTTGCGATTAAAAATATAATTAATCTTAAATTAAATACAAATAAATACTTTGTATATAAAACTAGGCTAATCCAGTTTTCAATGGACTCTAGATTGTCTCACTATTTTAACAATAACACATGGATACACACACATAGACAGGGCCTACACTTGATTTATTTATTGTTTTATTAATTAAACATATGAAAACCAATTATAGGCGCTGTTTACAGACGAAAAGTGGTTATTCAGATGTATCAAGAAATAACCCATTCTTTCAAATCTTTCGCCTGAACTCGTCTTTATATTTAGTGTTTAAAATTAGTTGAACTTTTGAAATTCATGGATTTACATATAAAATGAATACTTAATAATAATAATGATAGTTTACTATATTATGTACCTAATAACTATAAGTAAATATAGTTAAAAATCAAGTATGGATAATTGGATAGATAATTTTTGTTTTACATACCTGTTCGGCTGTTCGTGATAAAATACAGATACATAATATTATCTCAAATATTTTAAGGAAACAGCATCGTTCATCGATTATAATGTGTGATGAAGTTATAATTTTATATTTTCTACATTCCCAGGAAGTATCGTAAAGTACTAATCGCATAAAACCATATAATGTGGGAATATGGATTGCAAACAAAGTTGGCTAACATACTGACATGATAATTAATTTCTATGATTAATTATGACCACCTGTATGTAGATGATGGATTGATTTGAAAATTGCAATTATTTGTCTGTATTATTGAAGAGATTTAAGCGCCATCTATACATATTTTGAATATTTTATTTAGATGTCCTTGTTTGTATTGCCTTGTTTTTGCTCACCCATTTTTTGTTTTGTTTATTTGCTACTAGCTATCCACCCGCGGCATCGGCCGTGCAGTCCAAGAAAAACCCGCATAGTTCCCGTTCCCGTGGGATTTCCGGGATAAAACCTATCCTATGCCCTTTCTGGAGTATCAAAATATCTCTATACCAAATTTCATGCAAATTGGTTCAGTAGTTAGGGCGTGATTGAGTAACAGACAGACAGACAGAGTTACTTTCGCATTTATAATATTAGTATGGATACTTTAAGGGTTGCCTGGTAGAGATTGCTACCTAGCGATAAGGCCGCCTTGCTTATTTTAAATGTATTGTATGCTTTTATATGTGTATTTTAAAACAATAAAAGATTTGATTCATTCATATATATCTAGAGCGGTAATTAATGAACAAAAGTATTGAGAAATAAGTGTATTGAGTTTTTACTGTATTGTAAATTGAAAGAAATGTCACTGTTAATGGTGATATGTGATCTCGATAGTGTGTAGAACATTTTTTCTTACGCTATGTTAATGTTTCTTTGACCTCATAATTCAGTTGATAAGTAATGGGCCTTTTTGAAATTTATGTTTACATGTTATTCGTTTCATTATGAAGAAATGTTAGCGACAGTTAAGTATAGTTACTGTAGATACTTTTTCCGTATTGTAATCTTTCTATTTAACGTAATATATGTGGTAATATTGAGGAAACATAAACATGAAGAGTATGATCTGGTATTAATGTTAAATTCGTAAGTACTAGACCATATTTAGTAAGCTTGTGCTTTTAATTATTATATTCTAGATAATAAGTTATATTGGTAAAGTTATTCTTTTGGCTAAATTTATCTCCACGGCTGAAATTTGACAAACATGATAACAATTTTTCCCTTTAGTACATATTAATAGGTTACAATATTAGTTTTTAGACCACTTTTCCTTATTTCTAAGGAAATAAAAATGCATCAATAAATTTTGCTGGCCGTAGGAGGTGTAAAAGTAATAAATAAATGAGTTATGTGGTGCAGCCCGTAGTGTAGAGGTCAATGCTATTGCTATTGTTACAAGTATATGCAATAATATTATGTCGTGGATTAAACGATACTAAATTTCTGTATTAATTCCTATTCTTACATAAAATCCTAATAGGTGAACCGTGTCCCCTAATGAGGTAAGGGGCAGATGCATTATGTATACATCTGTTTCACTGATCGATATTTTTAGGGTCAAGTAGGTGATCAGCTTTCTGTGTCCTGCCAGAGACATTTTTTTTGTTCTTCGCCTCCACTCGGAATCGAAATCCCTTGACCCCTTGGTTATGTACGCTTACGCGTCAACCACTGTACCAAGGAGGCGGTCAAAATAAAATTCTTATATGTCTGGAAAGCTGGTCAATAGATAAAACTTTATTGTATTTCGTCGAGCCGTTTTCAGTGGCGCGGCAAGATCGAAGGTACGTACCTAATCATTTAAGAATTCATCCGCCAAGTTCTATGACTATGATATTATTATAAATATATTAGGATGTGTTATTCAATAATAATATTTTAAATGCTGTTAACAATGTCGCTTTATGAGAAAAAACAACACAAGTGGACCCGCTTTCTGAAGCTAGTTTTATACAACTTAGATGATTTATTTTGTCACATTATTCCATAACAGCCCAAGTAACACCTGTTATCTTAATCGACGAATTTTATTATTTATTTGATGTCTCCTATGATTAGACTGTGACCCTTGAATAAATCACATTTTAAATCCGTTGTAATGTGTTTAATTTAAAAGCGATTTTCGTAATTTATTCTGTTTATTTACATACAAATTGGACCAAATTGTGGTGACGTAAGTGATGAAGCCAAACACAATTTAGAGATATGGTTATGATATTGTATACCTAATTATGATAATTTTGATGAGGAAGAGCTATTTCGCAGCATACGATTTATTTTGCTGGTAGATTTTTAATATAAAATAGGACAACTGCTAGATTTTTATTTTCTTTTCAAGCAACAGTTATAAATGAGGAATATATGTTATGAACATGGACGTATAAAAAAAGACGGACGCCGTATTACGAACAAACAACGTGAAGCCACCATAGTAAGCTAGCGATCGTGTAAAGACAATAAACACGCACACACTCTCACCATAGTAAGCTAGTCGGCCGCCATTACGTCGTGAACTACCGACTGATTAAATGCGTCACTGTTTCACAAAAAATATTTAAAATGCCGTCTTGCGTGGTTAAATGGTGTCGCAACAGTACAATTTTAAATAACAAAACACAAGGGATTACATTCCACAGGGAAGCAAGTTATTTCTTTTATGTTTTAATGACAAAATTATTACGGCAAAATTTATAGAAAAAAATACAGCCGCCATTGTCAACAGGACAGCTGTTACCATGGCAACATGGCACACACACATGGATGTTTCGCCGCCATTACTAGGCTTCACTCAATGTTTAGGCGATATACCGTCCGTCTTTTTTTATACGTCCATGGTTATGAATAAATTATTATTAACTAGCTTTCCGCCTGCGGCTTCGCGCGTTTTCAAAGAAAAACCCGCATAGTTCCCGTTCCCGTGGGATTTCCTGGATAAAACCTAGCTTATGTTGCCCAGTGAAGTTTTCTAATGGTGAAAGAATTTTTGAAATCGGTCCAGTAGTTTATGCGTGAAAACCATACATACATACATACATAATTACAAACCTTTTCTCTTTATAATATAAGTATATTATTAATTAAATAATTTAATTTAATTTGGCTCTACATATTCTTTATCTTCGGAGTTTTCTTGGAAATCATAATTGAGAAATATTTCTTTGTCACATAAGATTACTTTTTCTTTGTTATTGTTATTGCCACTGAGCTATCTAGATAAGGAATCTCAATTTTTGTAATACGTAAGTGAATCTTTAAAACACTACTCAGGAGGATAGAGCCTTTTGGGGGGACCAGTTATTAAGCAATTTCATAGCTTCTATCGCGGGCCTTGAGCGCGGGGACCGATTCCAGAAATTCCGTAACGAAAAAACCTCACGCTCCCCACTCCGACGGGCGGAGGTGTGGCTTGAAGGCATAGCATGCAATAGCTTTACCGCGGCAGTCCCCGAGTGACACACGTCTTTTTTTATATTTATCTAGCGATACTGCTATATATTTATAATAACTACTAGAATTTTGATGAATTTACTCGGAATTTTTGCGCAAAATAAAAATAAACTGAGCGAATAGCTCATATTGTGTTATTTCAGCTTCATGTGTTGTTCGACCGACTATCAGTTTAACGAATAGGTGTAAAATTAAGAAAAGCTTAATTGCGACTTTTATTTCGAGCAATTAAATTCAAAACTTAATCTCTACATATATACGTGGTGCATTATAATCTATAACAGGTTAAAACGCATCAATTAAGGCATTGACCTTGCTTGGAAATAGTTTTCTTTAGACTTGAATATTGAAATGATATGATAATATACCGTCTGGCATTGTCATGTTGTAAATTAACAGTCAAATGACTAAAACAATTAACTGTGGGTGGCCTTTATACCAATAGATTATCCAAATGATACTTATATATTAGATAATGTTATATTTGGTACACCGTTTTATCGTATTTTTCAGCTTTTTATACTATATTTTGAATTGATTTCTTTATGTTTTTCTTGGGTGCTTTTGTTGGAATTATTGTAGATAAAAATATGCATGGCATGGCGTAAGTACATATTTTGTATTTTTGATATCTTACATAGCCAGTATTCATCGACTTGGTTTGATTTTGATTTTTTACAGTGGATCAAATTTTCAAGATACAATATTCAGATAATACTACATTTTTAAAATCTTATAAACAATTATAAAAATAATCGAGATTGCTATTTCTGTTATAATTTAAGCAATAACATGTTGAAATTATATATTTTGTTTACTTTCGTCATACTTTGTAGAGCAAATTTTTAAATGTTTTTTCCACTCTATTCGGACGTAATTAAAATGTATTTTAGAGGATATATAAAAATCAATTAATTTATTTCTCATTGAATATATACCTAATCAACTAAATTAGTAAATTATATTTTTAAATAATGTTTCGAGGTTGTTTTAATATAAAAATTTGCTAATCTCGCTCTAACCTAAAAACGAATTTATTTTGCAACAAAATATTTATAGAATATCAAAACTGTTAAATATTAACTAAGCCTACTTATTTGAATATAAATTAAGACGTCATGCGGTCAATCGACATTACGCATATAGAATTACACAGAAATAAATTATATGCCTATAAAACTTACCATTTTAATTGCCATAAGCAAAAGTAAATTTATCCAATGATTTGAATAACTCATACATAAAGTTTGAGGTGGGCACTTCCGTTCTGTGATAATTCATAAATTCACTTTTTAGTACACGACATAGTATCACTTATATTTTTTTTTTAATTTACACAGATAATTTCAAACGAAAAACATTCGAATTTCGTTAGGCGCGCGAGCGTTTTCCCGCCATCTGTCAATTGACAGTTCTTTTTTTTCACACGTCAAGTTTTGTTCACAGCCTGCGCAAGACTGGCAATGGGAACAAGATTTGAACGCATCGCATTCGCATAGACTCTACATACGTATTTTCGCTTTTAGCTTTTCACAATGTTTGTAGAGTTATATGTGCATTTTTTTTTTAGGTTATCTTTTTTAACATAATTTACGATTTCATTCAATAATCCTTATCTTTTTATTTAAAAATAGAAAAAAAAAATGAATTCGGTGAGATAGAATAACAAAATAATTGGACCAATTTCGAGAATATAAACATTAATAGTGCAATAAAATTGACGCCTGTATCCATTATAAAATAATTATCTGTAATTAGAATAGTTGATGATTTTCGGTCTCTACGTTAAATAGTGTGAGAGCTGCAACCTGCAATATTATTTTAAATTAAAAACAATATTATAATTTTGTTTTGTACTCCACGTATATAGAGCAGCGCATGGATCTTTTCATAAAATTTTATTTTATTAATTAGGTAATAGGTATATTTAATTTTTAAATGCTTATGACGTAACCAGTTGTGTGGTTAGACTGAAAATATTTTAATTATGTTAAACATGAATATAAATTGTCACAGGAAGGTAAAATAATATTTGTGTCAATAATCGGCGACAGCATTTTTCTGGACTTTTTCCCTCCTGTATTGTTTTGTCTATGAATAAAACAAAATAATAATATAATTATTGTTATAACTTAATATGTATATATATATATATATAAATCTCGTGTCACAATGTTTGTCATCAATGGACTGCTAAACCACTTAACCGATTATAATAAAATTCGCACACCATGTGCAGTTCGATCCAACTTGAGAGATAGGATAGTTTAAACATGTAGGTACCACGGGCGAAGCCGGGGCGGACCGCAAGTGTTAATATATAGAAGACATTAAAAATAATACCTGGGCTCTACCTCGTTAAATTCTTTAAATTAATTTATATTTCTTTCGCAGCTGTTTTAATACAAACTTCGTAGATAACTCAGATTTGTAGTAGGTATAACATTTTTCAGACTTTTCAAAGTAAATTTTTCCAGAATTACAAAAGTACACCATATCCTATACTATTTGGTAAATTGGGACAAACCACCGGCATCTTATCGTTCAGCTCATTTGGTAGTTCGATCAGGTTTGTCTAGAAATATTTGATTTTATCTCAGATATTAAATAAGCCGTGTAAGTACTACGACAGTTGCAAGGACTTGTTTGCAAAATTGAATCTATGTGATCCCATTAATGTAACTACCGTTTTAGTATTTTAATCAAGAATCTGGACAATTATATGAAATAAAAATATATAATATATAATATATATATCATCATAATTATTTCCTACCTAAAAAATTTGATGTACCTACTGATTTTCTTATTAATATAAAAATCTTTATTACAGAACACAAACTGTATGTAAGTAAGCTGTGGTCCTTTTTTTAATTTCTAATGGTATTTTTATATATTAAATGATTAATTCAAGTTATGAAAATTGACCTATAAAGCGTACTATAGCATTTTTTCGTAGCTTTACAATAAATAATTTAGTGAACTTTGGTACTTGTAAACTTTTACAAATCCTTTTTGTATCTAATGTTTTGGCATATTTAATTCACAAGATTTAATGTACAGTTCGTATAACCGTAACTTGCATTTAATACGAGGCAGGAAATCTAAGATGCTAGCTTATGCAGTCCTAAATCCTAATCTTATTTTTTCCGGCTATCAACGGAATCCGCTTTATTCAAAGTCTAAGTCCAATTATTTATGGCTTTCCAGTATTTAATGAAAACAACATGGGGGATAATGTTGCTTATAGATTATTTTATACACTTTCCGCAATGTAAATGGAATTAATTTTACAATGTAAGTCATAGTGGAATAGCAGTGTCGTCATAGTTTGTTTTCATATTTACTAATTGATCAGAAACGACCGAAATTTTACAAATATTAAAAAAATCTATTAGAAAATCCAGGCTGAATGATAAACATTAAACGTATAAATATGTACTGGTTGGTATTTTCAAATATAACCTATATTAATACTTAACTGACAAATTTTCTTTCCGAAGAAACTTTGTCTAATTTCTGGTGAGTCGAGGATGAATGAAAATATCAATTAAATGTCTATTTATTTTTGCAGACCCTGTACTGTACCTACCTGAGAATTGAGATGTCCTGATTACTACTATCCTAACTGAAACACAGCAAATAATGGCGCCAATAAATTACGTCATTGCGAAAAAATGCCAGTGAGGTATTTGTTATCGTTTTTATTAATAACGTTCTATCAAAATCCAATAGAACACGTAGTCATTGTTTTAAGGTCGATTTACACCAGACGAGCGAATGCTCGTCTGGTGTAAAAATTCTTCTATTAAATTTCGCTCTATTAAATTCTTTAAGTAGAATCAGACATAGAGAATACTTTAATTGTTCTATGTTCTATGGAACTTTCTAAAATGTTCTAGAAATGTAAACGGCAGTAGAGCATGAACAATTCCTTAGAACGTTGCGATCGGATGGGAGCACTTTGTCCGTTTTGTTAAAAAATACCTTTATTCCAAACAGAAATAGATTACTCGTGACATTCCCAATTGCACAATAAATTGTTTTACGATGACTTTCAGTAAATAATACTGATAAGAGACTAATAATATGCAAACCTTAAATTAAACACAGCTACATATATATTTCTTATACCTACGTATTTATTTTATCAAAGGTTGTGGAAATTCGTTTGTCGTCAAGTTTTAATTTCATAACAAAAGATTCATATCTCCTGATTTGGAATGTTAGCACATTCTGTAAAATCTCTTTGATGATTTTGATTTGATAACAGAACACGGAAGCGAAATACGAACTATGAACAAAAATATGAATGTTTTCGTATATAACTTAGAGTTAAATTTCAATACAGCCTACAAATCCAATCATTAACTACATACACAAACACATAACTTATCGGACACAACTTAAAAACCTAATAATAATAAAAATAGACCATCCTTTTCACTGCAGGCATCTTTTACCCTATACTTGTATCTCAGTATCTACAAAGTACAAAAAACATTTCTGTTTCATATAGTAACATATTCACACATACCCTAATAGTCGAATATGTAGTCTATAAGTAAAACCTATGGAGAAACTAATTACTTTTTGGTCAGCTTCTCATCACAACATGGTATCCTACTTACCTACACGTATAGGTCAATTTTAAGTTTCTTCATGACATAGAAATGCATGCCTAAAATTTCAATTTGTGATATATTTTTAGAATATTCTTTTTTCTTTCCTTTTTTTCTTAATCTTGTAGTCTTACCGCGAGCAAAGTGGACAGGGCGCTTGCCATAAGCATAGTAGCGCGTCGGCAAGCGAGGCAGGCGGCCGGCGGACGGGCGCGCGCGAGCCCTTCCCGCCGCCCTCCCAGCCTCTACCACCGTCGCACCGACATTCTGCACCTGGGGGAAGATCAATTTAGTATAAAAGAACTATATTTTATTATTTAGTGCGCTAGAACCAAAGAATAGGTGATAATAATATATTATAGCCTTTTCAGTTTTCTAGAGAAGAACAAGACTATGACGTATTATTTGAAAAGTTGACCGTCTTTGATTGCAAGAAAGATACATTTTATTCTTCAAAGGATACGTATAATTTTTAAAATGTAAAATATACATAAAAAAGAAAATGAAAGTATTCTAAAAAAAAGGAATAATAAAACATAAATTGACAATCACTGGTGTAGTTCTTTGTAATTTATGAATGTAGTTGCTTTTCCCATCTATGAACCAGATAATTTTAATTGTTTCTTTGAACAAGCTAATCTCAGGAGCATACCAGCTTTACTTGAAAAATTCGAAGTCAGTGAAAGTGCCTATAAGATAACTCATTGTAGAGATTAGGCGGAACAAACAAAAAGACTAAATATTCAACTTATTTGTATAGATACATATTGTAAGAGAAAGTTATGTTTTACTATCTTGGGAACAACAAGGTACAACTCAATCACCGCTCATTAAGTAAATATCGTTTTAAAATATTGCAATATATTTAAACATTATGAAATTTCCATTAAATAACAGCAATTTTAGTTAATTAAAATGAGTTTATGGCTTAGTTTATTACCTGTACTAAAATAGTTGGAATTAACGCAAGAGAGATATCTAGATTATTTTGCACCTGCAAGTCTCTTAAAGGTCTAAATTATCACAGTATAGATTAAGTGGAAAATGTTAAGAAAATTGTCTTTGTATTCACATAAAATCAGTTTTGTCTGCATATCAATGACATGCTACTAACCAGTGGCATTCATTGCTATGCAGACGACAGTACTGTTGACGCGCTTTATACCGGCCGATGCAATATGTCTCGGGATACCACTATTGAGCACCGGAACGAACTTGTGTCTCAAATTGAGAACTCTCTCGAGAAGATCTCGAATTGGGGAAAAGCCAACCTCGTTGACTTTAACCCTAAAAAGACACAAGTTTGTGCGTTTACCACAAAAAAAACACCCTTCGTCATATCTCCATGCTTTCAGGGCATTCCTACCAGAGTCTCAGCTAGTATTAGTATACTTGGTGTCGACATTTCGTGTGATGTCCAGTTTCGTTGTCATCTGGAAGGTAAGGCTAAGTTAGCCTCTCAAAAACTTGGTGTGCTCTGTAGAGCGGGACAGTATTTCACACCCGGCCAACGCCTTCAACTCTATAAGGCACAGGTCAGGCCGCACATGGAATACTGTTCCCATCTCTGGGCCGGTGCACCCAAGTACCAGCTCCTTCCTTTTGACCGAATCCAGCGACGTGCAACACGGTTTGTGGATGATCCTTGTATTACTGATCGGCTGGACTCTTTGGCTCTCCGTAGAGATGTCGCATCTCTCTGCGTTTTTTACCGCATTTTCCACGGTGAATGCTCTGAAGAGCTGTTCGGT
>CAJQZN010017186.1:0-11091 GCA_907164685.1 Colias eurytheme | reverse complement strand
TCTAATCAATCAGTCCATAAAACAATAAAATAAAAAACTAGAATTACGCTTTACACTAAAACTAGCTAATCTTATATATATAAAAATGAATCGCAAAATGTGTTGGTAAGCGCATAACTCGAGAACGGCTGAACCGATTTCGCTAATTCTTTTTTTATTATATTCCTTGAAGTACGAGGATGGTTTTTATGTAGAGAAAACGTAAATATGTACCACGGGCGAAGCCGGGGCGGACCGCTAGTCTTATATATAAAAATGAATCGCAAAATGTGTTGGTAAGCGCATAACTCGAGAACGGCTGAACCGATTTCGATAATTCTTTTTTTATTATATTCCTTGAAGTACGAGGATGGCTTTTATGTAGAGAAAACGTAAACATGTACCACGGGCGAAGCCGGGGCGGACCGCTAGTCTTCTTATATATAAAAATGAATCGCAAAATGTGTTGGTAAGCGCATAACTCGAGAAGGGCTGAACCGATTTCGATAATTCTTTTTCTATTATATTCCTTGAAGTACGAGGATGGTTCTTATGTAGAGAAAACGTAAATATTATGTACCACGGGCGAAGCCGGGGCGGACCGCTAGTATTATAATAGAAGCAGGATTTGCTATTTTTATTTATTTATAACTAGCAAATTCCCCGCGGATTCACCCGCTTTGTCTAAAACCGAATAAATTATATACTAAAACCTTCCTCTTGAATCACTCTATCTATTAAAATAACCGCATCAAAATCCATTGCGTAGTTTTAAAGATTCACGCATACAAAGGGACATAGGGACAGAGAAAGCGACTTTGTTTTATACTATGTAGTGATAACCTTACAGCTAGTGATACAATTTTTTAAATGAATAAATACTAAGATTATTTTTGAAAGGATTTAATTCAGAAGTACTTGATCGATTTTAAAAGCTACTTTAACATTAAGAAGCTACAGTTTTACAGTTATTCAGTCTCTATTTTTGATACCGAAGTGATCTAGCCGAGATAAGTAGATAGTCCATACTAATATTATAAATGCGAAAGTAACTCTGTCTGTCTGTCTGTTACTCAATCACGCCTAAATTACTGAACCAATTTGCATGAAATTTGGTATGGAGATATTTTTATACCTGAGAAAGGACATAGGCTACCTTTTATTGCGAAATATGTACCACGGGCGAAGCCGGGGCGGACCACTAGTTTTATATAAATCTACTATCGCGGTTTTCACTCACATAGCCTTCCTCGATATGTATATTTAAATGTGTTTGTTTTTTGGCCTTTGGCAAAATAAATTATTCTTTTTCTCCTCTTTCTAAAATTAACACGTAGTTACCAAAAAGTACTGTGTACAAATATTGATAAGCACACAACGATAACCTAGTTATAAGATTATTATCTCTGTTTATATTGCCCTGTGGTGTAGTGGTTAGACACATTGAATACTGGACCTAGGTTCGAGTAAGACCTAGTTTAATATTATACATAAAAAATATATTTGGCAATTCAGAAGTGATTAAATATAGATAGACCAGTAGTTTAAAATATAAACTACTAGATTTCCGCCCGCGGCTTCGCCCGCGTTTTCAAAGAAAAACTCGCATAGTTCCCGTTCCGTGGGATTTCCGGGATAAAATCTATCCTATGTCCCGGGGTAAAAAGTAGCCTATGTCCTTTCTCGGGTATCAAAATATCTCTATACCAAATTTCATAAAAATTGGTTCAGTAGTAAGGGCGTGATTGAGTAACAGACAGACAGACAGACAGAGTTACTTTCGCATTTATAATATTAAAATTAATTAGTGTGGATATGATTTTTCAGGTCAGTTCAATTCACGGCGTAAACTGTCTGGAAATAAGTGAACATAATACGGCCCCAGAGCATAGTATATAGCCGAGCAGTCGAATAGACAGGTCGAGGATCCTCCCTTTTGATTATTAGTTTAAAAGAGCAACTATGGAGTTTCCTGTTCTTCTCCATAGATACTGCTTTCCGAATCGGTGGTAAATGTTAAAAATATGTTATGACGATTCAATAGTGCTTCTAGAAGAAGTCTAATTGAATAAATAAATGTTTGAGTTTGAGTTTGAGTTTTTCGATGGAGGCATTCCA
Source organism: Colias eurytheme (assembly GCA_907164685.1). NCBI lineage: Eukaryota > Metazoa > Arthropoda > Insecta > Lepidoptera > Pieridae > Colias > Colias eurytheme. The sequence continues at coordinate 8,994 of CAJQZN010017186.1, read as the reverse complement.
TCTTCCTTCCTCCACAGTGGGTATAGATAAAAGACATCAGCCCCCCTAGACAAGTAGCTTTCTATTAGCGTAAAGTTTAATAGAATAGATTATGAATGTATGAGATTGACGTAATCAATCGTCGTCGTCGTCGTAATCAAACGTCAATCTCATACATTCATAATCTATTCTATTGAACTTTACGCTAATAGAAAGCCACTTGTCTAGGGGGGCTGGGTAGATTCATCCGTTTCGGGCGAAGAGATGCACAGATATCACTACTATGTAGTGACATAGTATAAAACAAAGTCGCTTTCTCTGTCCCTATGTATGCTTAAATCTTTAAAACTACGCAACGGATTTTGATGCGGTTTTTTTAATAGATAGAGTGATTAGAGAGGAAGGTTTTAATATATAATTTATTATGTTTTAGACAAAGCGGGCGAAGCCGCGGGCGGAAAGCTAGTACATATTAAAACACACTACTTACTACGTAGTAAGTTAGCCAAACTTTGTACGTAACATAAATAGATTGTCGTTATCAAAAATGCTTGTATGGAACAGCACATGGCCCTTATCAACTAATCAAACAACGACAGGTCCGTTATCAATAGTTGTTAAAATTTTATAAGTTCACTAGTGGTCCGCCCCGGCTTCGCCCGTGGTACATATCACTACATAGTATAAAACAAAGTCGCTTTCCCTGTCCCTATGTCCCTATGTCCTTATGTCCCTATGTCCCTTTGTACGCTTAAATCTTTGAAACTACGCAACGGATTTTGATGCGGTTTTTTTTAATAGATAGAGTGATTCAAGAGGAAGGTTTATATGTATAATAAGATCCATTAAGTAGTGGAGAAGTACTGTTATTTTTGAGGTTTCTAATGTGATGTCGTAAAAAATTACATTTATTCCGCTAACATTGCAAACGCAGGCTGAACCCTACGAGTTTTATCAAAATAATGTACTAAGTATTATACACATTGAAAAGGTCTACAGAAAAGTCCGCGATGGTATATTATGTCTATCTCTTATGGATAACCCACAATAACTTTTTTTTGTCATTTACTTTTTACGACAAATAATGGCTAATTTTCGAAGCGATTTTAACCAATACAGCATTAATCCTTAAGCAATTAAATACCATGGATACATTGTTCATTTAATATAGATCTATATGGCCCTTTACACCGCATGATTTAAGTGAATATTTTCGAAGATATTACAGATTTAAAAATTGCGGGACGTAGCGTTTGCGGCCGCCCGGCTATGTATTTTATACCCGTGCGAATTGCGATGCCGGAGCGGGCCGCTATATTTTTATACATAAACAACGTTCACAATTTTTCTGTAGTGTATTTAGTATCAGCATTGCACCCGTGCGAAGCCGGGGCGGGTCGCTAGTTTTGAAATAAAAGGTAGCCTATGTCCTTTCTCGGGTATCAAAATATCTCCATACCAAATTTCACGCAAATTGGTTCAGTAGTTTAGGCGTGATTGAGTAACAGACAGACAGACAGAGTTACTTTCGCATTTATAATATTAGTATGGATACTAGCTTCGCGTTATGATTATGCGTTTATGTGAAACTTTGGGTAATATATTTACTTAGAAAGAAACGAAAAGTTCTCTGTTGGTTAATCTAGACCGGGAGATACTGACACAAAATTTCGAGTCATTTGTAACAGGATGGCGGTTCTACAGGGGTCTTAGTACGCAATGACAAAAAGAAAAATGATGGTGTGAACGCTGGTACCGGTGGGTTAGTCGCGTGGGCGTTAGTCGAACTCGTCGGAAAAATAGCGAAAGTCAAACGATTTGTAACACAAAAATTTTAGAATTTACCGATAGCCCATAAAAAAGAAGTAGGCGGTAGTGTCATGCCATACTTTTCCTTTATGACTTACAGCCCGCCATACCGACGCGAATGTGTTGATTTAAAAAAAACAATTATTCAACCATTTGTACCAAGCTAACTTTTGCACAGGTAACCATCGTCGTGCAGCCATTTACGAAAATCGCCATGCCATACTTTTCGGACGATTCCAAATGGTCGCCATACCGCCGAAAATCTGCAAAAATTTTTTATTTCGCCTATCTTTTTGTACCAGTATTGCATTTGGCTTTTTGGAGAGTATTTGATAAAATGTGACCATTACTATATTTGCCATACTATAGTAGGGGGAAAAAGTGCTGTCATACTTGAAAAATAAATTTATTATTAATTTATATAAGTGAAGATTTCCAACACCTAGATCTTTGAAATTTTGTATTTGTAATCGTTGATCCTCAAACTTACAGGAAAAATAAGTGCCATACTGTTACAAATCGTTTGACTTTCGCTATTTTCCGACGAGTTCGACCAACGCCCACGCGACTAAGCCGCCGGTACCAGCGTTCACACCATCATTTTTCTTTTTGTCATTGCGTACTAAGAACCCTGTAGAACCGCCATCCTGTTACAAATGACTCGAAATTTTGTGTCAGTATCTCCCGGTCTATATACTAAATATTATAAAGCTGAAGAGTTTGTTTGTTTGAACGCACTAATAACAGGAACTACTGGTCCGATTTGAAAAATTCTTTCGGTGTTAGATAGCCTTTTTATAGAGGAAGTCTATAGGATATAATATATCATTACGCTAAGACCAACAGAAGCGGAGCCACGCGGATGAAACCGCAATGCGCAGCTTGTATGTATCAGATAAACTAAGTTTTGGATGGGAGAATTAATCTAAACAACCGTCTTTTTGGACTCATGGTTCCTATCGTATAAACAAATTATCCCTTTTCTCGTTTGCTTGGAAGGAAGCGCTTATATGCGATTAAGCCGCTATTATCACTTCTTATAAGTAAGCAAGGATTTTTAAATTTTTTGTGCAGTAATTTTATTTGATTAAATATTTCAAATAGTTGCCCCTGCGCTGAAAATATGTTTTCTTTTATAATAGATGAAAGCATCTATATGTTTGTATTTTGGCCTTATGCTTACATATTCATAAGCATATTCGTTTTGTGTAAATTAGGTTAATTAATAGCAAACACGAATTTACGTGTATCTTAAAAAGTGTTATTTTTTATTGACAGGCGCCAAAGTTTTAAAATTGTTATTTCTATTCAACTTGAAATAGGAAATAAGATTGTTGATATAATAAAACAAAATAGTTTCGGTGTTCCTTATTAAGTTTAAAATGTTAAATCATGTACTTCTATGCTTAAAAAACGTAAACAATCCGTTTTCAAAAATGGGACGCATTATAGAATAGTTTTGTAAATTCGCATTGCAGCTCTGACCCCTTGACCTTTTCGCGCATACAAACTCCAAACAATACTGAACTCTATTTTTTTAAGAACGAATTTTAATTTCGAACATCAGAGTTTTCTATAGCGCGCTGCAACCGAGTCTACACTCTATTACCAAACAGCTTGTTCCATTTCACATAACATAGTACGGAGGTGCGCCGTGCGATTAATTCTGAGCTTTATGCGCTGGCATTACGGCACGTTTTCCAGTATTTGCTGGTCATAGCGCAATGCTGTAGTGACGTCACACTGCGTAAGCGAAAATGGGTCAGTAGGTGGCTGGTTTACGATGACACCTGGATCATTCAGGGCTCGTACGGGACGAGGGGTCATGTAACTGGTCGATTATACGTAGGATCCGTGATGTTGGCATTACGTGTAGTTCCATATTGAGTTTATGAGGAAGTTGTTATTTGAATGTTGGCATTAATTTATTTGAATAAAACCTCTATGTTGGGTTTAATCTACTTTCTATTGGATTAGTTTTTCATGTTAATTGAATAAACAATATTACTTTAATAAGACTTACATTCAGAATTTAACTCATCAATTGTATTGATAATAATAAGTAGAGATAATCATAGAAATTTTAACCAAAATTATTTACTTACTGTACAAATTATAGCCTTCTTATATTTTTTTAAATGTAAATTAATTTAGTTAATTTTATTTGTTACAGGAAAGAGGAGGCCTAGACAATATGAGATCATTAGAACACTATTTAACAGACATTATGAGAGCTGACACATCTGAACACATGAAAGGTAAGATATAAAAAGAAAACAAATAAAACATATTTTATTTTATAACAAAATAAATAGGAATGTCTAAATGTTCTTAACTCTATGAGTATACATGCATGCGGCTATTGTTGTGTGCAATTTACGAATTCGAATTTGGAATTGTGACGAAAGGCATGGATGTGTGCAATGAGTTCATAAGTTTTAGACAGGACATGTTAAATAAATCAATGTCAATAGAATATATTGTATTTAATTAATGTGTATATTTAAGGATTATGCCGTATTATTTACTACGTAATCAATAAAATACGATAAACACATAAAAATAAAAAGAGTGTGATGATATTGAGAAATCTAAAATCTCGTTTTAGGCGCCGATAATTTTATATTTGAATTTAAATTTAATTAATAATTAAATAACGACCTATTAAGTGAAGTCCCATGTCCGCTAGTGGGGTAAGGGGCAGATGCATTATGCATACATCTGTTTCACTGATCGATTTTCTTAAGGGACAAGTAGGTGATCAGCCTTCTGTGTCCTACCAGACCAAGAAATTTGTTTTTCTTCGTCTCCACCGGGCATCGAACCCAGGACCCCTCGGTGTTACGCTCACGCGTCAACCACTGTACCGAGGAGGCGGTGAATTAACGACCTATGATATAAATAAAAATTACGCAACGAAAATCTAGATCTATAAAATCTAAACCTAATTTTGACACATATTTAGAATACCAATAAATTTAATTTAAATACATAATAAATAAATTATTTTTATTGGTTCAAATGTATCCTTGAATAAAACCTAGACATTTGTCTTTCAATGAGAATTTTAAAGGTTATTAGATCATAATATTTTAAATCAAACGGTCTCAAACGGTATACGCATCAGAGGTTTGAAATTTTATTTATTTAGGACCAATTTTTCAATGCTTGCATAAAACTTATCCGTCCAATAAAATATTACACGATAATATTAAAATGTCACGCAAACTGTCAAATACGGACAATTAGAATACGTTTTTAAAATGGTAGTTTTATACATTATTCGACGAATAAGTTTTATCCCAGTATTGTAAAATCGGCCCTTAATATGAAATAAGAGGCCTGATCGAAAAAGCGTAAGACGGATGTTTTTTTTTAGCCCTTATATTCCATGCGTAAGACGGATACCATTCCAAAATATCAAACATGCTGAACGTTAATAATCAAGTTTTCACTTCTGCCGGCACTCCCCCAGTGCAACCCGGCTTTTTTGTTTAAATTTATATATGCGTAACAAAGAAAATGGAAACAGTATCTGTATCAGCATTTAATAAAGAGCCGATTTCTTACAAAAATATTAAAATATCGTATCGATTTTATGACGTTCAAATAGACAAACATATAAATTTATAATTTAGTCATCAAGGTTTGCCATAAACTTGTAAAATATAATGCAGAAATTATGTAAAATGCAATTTTAATAAGATTTAAATAATATTTACATAATACTTATTATGTGACACACTTTTGCATGTCAACTGTTTAACGATACAAAATGGCGGACACGTGCATGTCTGTGTGACTGGATGTGGCTCAAAAAAATAAAATATTTGATAATATTTTATTTTACAGCATTCAAATATAAAATTTTAACTTTCTATATGCGATAAAATTAATATGAATGCAAAATATTGTTTGTCGATGTAAATTTTACACTTGCATGCTGAACGTTAAACGTTAACGGTAAATGTTAAAAAACTATGTAATGACGATTCGAAAGTGCTACTAAATAACTTAGTCTAATTGAATAAATGAATGTTTGAGTTAATTGAGTTAATAACGACATCGATTTGGATGAAAATTTAAATGACTGCTGTAGACTCTGGACAATAAGTCCACGAAATAAGCTATGCTACTATTTTAAGAACATTAACTTCTCACTTATTGAAATTTCCCATACAGGATTAGATGTTGAGAGAGAAGAATTTAAGCTATTCTTAAATGATAAATCAATTTTTTTTTAAATAAACTGAAACAATTTTACCACGCTTCACTATGAAACAACTGAAATGAACATATGAACATAGTTAGTTAGTAGCACGAGGTATGAGAATATAATAAAATATTAATAAATAAAGATCTAATAAATCGTAACGTTAATCTAAACGTATGAAATTTTAAGACCCGTCAATGCAGGATTTTATTGAGTGAAAACAAAATTTTCATTTTTTTATATATTATACTAGCGGTCCGCCCCGGCTTCGCCCGTGGTACATATTTACGTTTTGTCTACATTAAGAACCATCCTCGTACTTCAAGGAATATAATAAAAAAAGAATTATCGAAATCGGTTCAGCCGTTCTCGAGTTATGCGCTTACCAACACATTTTGCGATTCATTTTTATATATAAAGAATAAACTATTTTTCAAAAAAAATGTATTAATTTGTCACATCTAGTTTCTACAATCCGTGGAAATTACATAAGTGTGTTTAGTACGTCCTTGTGTATGTTGACGCTCCAAAACTGAAAATAGGTGATATTTCATAGAATTAGTGTAAAATTATATTGTTTTTCTTTATTATATCGAAAAAAATTGATACTTAACGGTTTAAAAACACGTTTTGTTCATATTTTAACTACTTTTATTGGTCGTTGTAACTTGTATGTCGATAGAAGTGCGAAGATTTGTGACGCATCATTTAGTTATTTTTTGTTGGTACACTAATTTACTAATAATTTGAAATACCTAGTCAACTTTCAATCATAATATAAAACATTATGAATCTAATTATTAGATATCGTGTATTTAGTATTTTCCTGAGTTTCCTTTCTAGAATACATAGGTATTATACATTTACTTATTATTATACACTAGGTTTCCGCCCGCGACTTCGCCCGCGCAGTCAAAGAAAAACCCGCATAGTTCCCGTTCCCGTGGGATTTCCGGGATTGCATCATTTTCTCAGGATAAAAAGTAGCCTATGTCCTTTCTCGGGTATCAAAATATCTCCATACCAAATTTCATTAAAATTGGTTCAGTAGTTTAGGCGTGATTGAGTAACAGACAGACAGACAGAGTTACTTTCACATTTATAATATTAGTATTTAGTATGGATTTAGGGGTTTCAACGGATTTTAATCGTTATTTATTTGGTAGATCCGTCGTCATAAATTACTAGATTCCACCCGTTTCAAAGAAAATCCCGCATAGTTCTCGTTTCCAAGTTACCCTCTACTTACATGTGTGCTAAATTTCATTGTAATCGGTTCAGTAAGTAGTATTTGCATGAAATAGTAACAAACATACATACACATACATCCATCCTCACAAGCATTCGCATTTATAATATTTGTAGGATAGGATTCAAATATTTATAAATTGCATTTAACGCTATCCATACTAATATTATAAAATATGCGAAAGTAACTCTGTCTGTCTGTCTGTTACTCAATCACGCCTAAACTACTGAACCAATTTGCATGAAATTTGGTATGGAGATATTTTGATACCCGAGAAAGGACATAATATAGGCTACCTTTTATTGCGAAATATGTACCACGGGCGAAGCCGGGGCGGACCTCTAGTAATATATAAATACTAATATTATACAGCTGAAGAGCAAAAGAGAAGAGCTAATCTCAGCAACTACGGTCCGATTTGAAAAATTATTTCGGTGTTAGATTGCCTATTCATCGAGGAAGGCTATAGGCATTATAATATCATCTCGATAAGATCATAATAGGAGCGGAGCAATGCGTGTGAAACCGCAGGGAACAGCTAGTAAACTTTCTTGACTCTACATTTCTTGATTCTAACATATTTTTATCAGCGTAAGTCGAACTAGTACAATAATATAATATACATTAGGTATAAATCAAATTGGAATAATGGTAGGTATAAGAAAAACAATATAATATAAATTTTCAACCCTCTTTATTGTTAATAGAGTAAAGAAACGTGTTTTGTAAACACAAATAAAAAAGCTACGATGCGTTAAGATTTCATTCATAAACATTCTATTCATCAATGCGCAAAAATGTTGGTAGCTTTTCAGACACACAAAAATAAACTCTTATAAAAACATAACATTAATAAAACAAGCAGTTATTATTACACAAAAACAAAAGCTTTGGCTTTTGACATTTTCAGTTCGGCTGCAGCATAGCTAGTTAAAAATAACCAGACCATGGTGGCATAGACAAGATACCTCGTGATCTATTCGAACAATACGGCGGATTTTAATATTCATTGCTCTAAACTAGCTTACGAAATTAGAACAGACATTTTAATTTACCTGCATAATATTCAACGTATAAACCGACTCAGTTGTATAGTCAAGGTGCCAATAGGACGCGAGAGGGATTCGAAACATTTGAAAATGGCCGCGTAATTGATAAGAACGAATCTCTTCAGTATTTGGCGGCAACTGCTACTAGCGCGCGCATCGCGTATTTCAGAACGCGCTCGGTCTATTTTTAAAAATTTGGAGTGCAGTGAACTTTTTTAATCTGTGTTTACGAAACTGGGAAAATTGATTAGGTATTTTGACGTTTATTTTTTTTTTGCCGCGCATTTTGTCAAGGCGATGGCCCGTGCGTCGATTTTTACATAATGATAATAAAAATACATCGTACATAAATTAAACAGTAATACATAACTATTTTGCATGTGTAGTCGTAAAATCATTGTTATGAATATTACAATGCGTTATTTTTCATAGCACGATACAATTTATTTTTACAATGGCATTGAGAAGAACAAACATTGACAAATTTTAACAGAATAACTTTTATAATTTAAAAAAAGCTACTACGAACTAGCTCATTATAATTTTGATAAAATTAAAAATATTGAAGAAAGGTACAATATAAGTTTAAATTCTAAAATATTAAACATGTCTCCTATCTTGAATCGTAAATGTCTATTATTATCTATTCGTGCGACCCTGATTGTTCCACCGGAATACTCTATTTTATTGATTTC
>CAJQZN010017183.1:0-16504 GCA_907164685.1 Colias eurytheme | reverse complement strand
ATGTAGAAACACGATCCAAGTCCTGCGACAACCCATTTAAACACTCCAAGGGATTATCACGACTTATTGGCGCGTATTATTACTGCAATAAAGTATTACACGATAATATTAAAATGTCACGTAAAATGCCAAATACGGGCAATTAGAATACGTTTTTAAAATGGTAGTTTTATACATTATTCGACGAATAAGTTTTATCCAAGCATTGAAAAATCGGCCCTAAAAAGCTATTAATAATATTCCCTCAAGATATTTATTTATTTATTTATTTATTTATTTATTTATATTTTATATATTAATGTATGTAACATCATAATTATCCTTCAATAAAGTCTCCCGTTATTATACCAACATTTTCCGAACACCCAACTTGTTTCCTCAAATTAACTATAAATTTGGACATTTTTACTTCCAGTCTATTAACCGCAGTATTTCTCCCTCAAATTTCATAAACTAATAACACAAGCTTGTCACACTCATCATTCATCTCCCGACATTGATAAATAGCTTTTCGTAGCCAACATCTTGCAAGATGAAATTCATCTCTACCCACCTGAGATAGAGTCGAGAATCCCTCGAAGCGATAGTATATATGCAAAATTATAAGATACTGCCTGACAGGTTTGAACAGTCACATTCGATAATCGTTAAAGATTACAATAGATACTTGTGGTAAATGACACGGTGTACGTTGCAAAATATTTATTTATTTTTCATAAATATTAAATTTTATGTGAAATTATTATACGCTGAATAATACATCATTTTAGTAATTAACGCTTTGCCTACACGTGGGAATGGATCGAACGGCTAAAAATATTATGTATTAGTTGGTCGAGTTTGTTGTTTTTCAAATTAAATGTAAAACATTACGATCCATGAAATAATATATAATATGTACCAAAAAAACTAAAGAGGAACTACACACACACCCACAGATAGAATCACACATTTACATTTAGTACTTACTCATAATATCCCTTCTTCCATCATTTAAACATAAAAATTGTAATTTAGGTAGAATACATTATATTAAAATTTTATCTATATTTTTAGTCTATACTATACGGATTTTCCCCCGATACTTGACAAGAAGCGGTATGCGATTCTCGTTATGGCCCTTGTATTATACACCGTTATTTTTACTCATTCCCTACACCTTATACGTCGGGTGACAATATTTCATGCGTGTCAAATAACTTATCCGTATTTGGAGTATTGTTCTATTGGAGCATCTGATGGGAAACTGGACTTTAGTACATCGGGATAGGTATTATTATTATTTGTCGCAAACAAAGGGATAGTATAATAATTGTTGTCCTACGATGTGCGAGTTCAACAAATTATTTTTTATTGCTTGGTTATTGAAATTGTTTTGTTGATAATATTTTTAGAATATTTTTTTAAATAGGTATTTGATCAACAGTGAATTTTTTTTATTACCTAAACTTTACTGAAACAAATATAATATGCACCGTATTACAATTTGCCACTCTGAATGACCTAATTAATAATTTTAATAAACATTATGCATACTTTAGTCTATTTTACTTATCAATAACAAAACTAAAAGAGAAAGTGTATCCTCCAACAGAGTATACAATCCACGTCGGTTGTGGTCTGTGGTGCGGGTTTGATTCCCGTAACCAGAGCTCAAGCGATCACTGACCTGTCTATTTGCGGAATGTAATCGATAATCCATACACCACTTTACCGACTTTGAAAAAATGTGCAACTCAAGCTATTAATAAATTTTCGTATATTCTAATGTGATAATTTGTAGATCTATACAATTTTTTTATTTCTTACGTATTATAAAAATTGGGCTATTTGTAGCGACATCCGGAATCGCTAAACGCATTTGATGATCTTTGATTGATATGGGAGAGTTATGAAATTTAAAGAAATGCAAAAATATAAAGCATTTTTACCTACGTGTTTATACCTGTTAATATTTTTGTCGTTTATCAAGTATTAAAATTATCTTACACTTGTACGTTGCTCTCTAGTAGAGATCATTAGTGAACATACCTGAAACAAATACAAATAAAACATTAGTTTTTATCCAAATATTTTTAACGGACTACAAAAAAGGAGGAGGTTATTAATTCGGCCGGTATACTTTTTAATTATATTATATTAAATAATTAAGTATAATTGCAATTTTAATGAAACAATTTATCAAGGCGATTTGCCACTGAAAATAGTAAGCTTAATTTCATATTAAACATCCTTCCGCCATTTTGAATATTATCTCAATATTCAGCACAGTATTAACGGTATCACGTCTCTTAGTAGCATTAGTGGTTAGATTGTGGGGCCACGAGATTAGCGATTTGTACGCTTAGCTGGAGCGGAAGATATTTTGTGGAAAATTTTAGGATATATTCAGTGGTTTTGCAAGTTGTGGTATGAAATATTATGTTGTGCAATGTACATGTGGTGGAATGTCTAATAAAATGTAGGTACGAAGAACAAAGAAATAAATTTCTTAACATTTTATTAGATGCATTGTACTTTGCAGTTTCCTAAACTGGTATAATATATTTCATATTTTGTTATTTATATTATATCGAATCAGATTGTGAATTTGAGTAGCTGATACTTAGCTTCAAATAATTTCTAATTTGTACAGAATATTTTATAATAAAATACCTACAATATAAACTAAGTATAAAAAACAGAATAGACTAAGATGTATTAGTACTTGGGTTTTCATTAAGCAAAGGGTTAATGGTTAATGTTAATTATTTTATTACTTCTAATAACCTAATCCTCTCAATATTTGCCTAAGCTACTTAGCCAAATGTTAAAGGCATTAAACTAATACGATCAGAATTTCCCAAGTTCGCAACAAGCAACACCTAAGCGTTATCACAATAACCAAGTTGAAAGCGTGTATCGGACTTAGCGTAGTCTTGCAGTGGGGCCACGAAACGAGCGATGATAATATATACATTTTAAATAATTAAAGAACTGAAATAGTAAGGTAACTGCAGGGCATATCGCGTATTTTATCGGCATCATCTCCTGTGCCAATTTATAGTAAATATATTGTATGATACACTGATTTTTTAAACTAGGTATATAGGGAGTGTTTTTATTGTTTTGCTTCGAAGTTTAAATAAGTGGAAATCTCTTATTTATATTTCGTTTATTGCATCATGTTACAAAATACAATAACCAAGTCCTTATATTGTTGTCCTTAAAATGTTAGATTACGTCTTGTACTTGTTTTTAAAAATATATTTGGAATGTATAACCTCATGTTTATTTGTGCAACGGTAAAGGAAATTGCATAATTTATTCAATGCTGATTATAATACCGACGGTAACAATTAAATTCTTGTTTCATTGTAATACGTATGAATTATTTCGAATTCATAATTTATTTTGAAATATAATAAATAGTCACTCGTATATTTGTACTAGTTAAATAACATAGTCATGGCTATTTAGTTTCTTTACTAATTATTAAAATATAACACCATTTAACCTTACATAAATTGATGCTAAAGTATGCATGTACCATCTTCAAACCTTCAGATTTGTAGCAAAAACTTTTCATCGCCACTAAGTCGCAAGTTTCCAACTAAGGCTGAAGTATTAATACAATATTACGTAGATAAGAACAGTCGCCATATTATCTTGTAACTACAACGTTGTTGGTGTTAGAACAAAGAAGGGCAGAGAACGAGCGATTTGGAAGGTAAGCTGAAGCGATTTTTTATTAAAAACAAGAAACGTTTAAGCGTCGCAATATGCAAAAAGGTGTACATAGGTACTCATTTTATCACAATTTTTCAATTTTGCAATTGCAATTAATCGATTATATTATTATAATGACAAATTAAGAAGCCTATTACAAGAGAATTTTATCTATTAGACTACTTACTAGAAAATACTTTGGAAGTTTATTTTGCAATTAATTTGCATTACCATCTTTAAAAACATCATTTAATATCTAGAAATAAGCATAATCATCATAAGCATTATAATCCCTATAATGAAAAATAATGCTGAGAGATATAGGTATGTTATTAATTCGAGTTCAAAGGGTCACGGGACACATTAGAATTCACGACGCGTGTTCAATGGCCCACAAGGAAAGCTATTTAAATATTTGGCCCGATACCAACTCGATAGAAGGGTTAACTTAATTTGTTTATAGCGTGTGAACTCGACTTTCGTCTGTTATTTCACCAATTAAATGTTTCCACAGATAATTAATGGTCCTCTTAATTGATTGACTTAGAGAAGGGGTAGTGTATAAAGTTACGAATTTAGTTTTTTTGAAAAATTTGTACAGTAGCTTTATATCGAAATTAGGATGAGGTTTTATTAAGTAGGTAAGTAGGTCATCTAGCTAATGAAAAGCAGTTAAATTAGTACTAAATATGTACTAGAAAATTATATTCGTATTAATATAGTTTATGATCTTGAAGTGGAGCCAAAAAACATGTTTAGATTAAGCTGTTTATTCATATTGCATAAAATTTAATATTCATAATGTTTTTACTAATTTAATATGGTGATGACTTTTTTATTATTCTGACTCTCTCATTCTTGAAAAAAATAGTATAAAATAAGTTTTAAAGGCATAACAATATAAATTGAAACTCCAGAACTCATAACTAAGCGTGCCGCAAATCTTAACAAACTTCTTGTATTATTAGTTGTTAAATTTACAAACAGGGCCATTGAAATCCATCCAGACTCCGCAATTACCGCAATAATTGTACGCAGACGGCTTTAGAACGATCCGCATCGGTTCTATCAAAGATCAGATAACCTTTGACCTAACTTTGACTAACCACATGAGCAGAATCGATTAAGTTTTCGAACTTTACAGAGAATTGTGGCTGTCCCAGTTACGTAATATGTATAATCTTGTGGACCATTGACAGTACCTTGGGTTACACCACAAATATTAATTATTAGCCATCTTTCTAAAATTACGTTCCATGCTACGAAGTTAAAGCGAATTGTTTTTCAATAAGTAATTTTTGGTATAATATATCTTATACGTATATATATAAAAATGAATTGCAAAATGTAAGCGCATAACTCGAGAACGGCTGAACCGATTTCGATAATTCTTTTTTTATTATATTCCTTGAAGTACGAGGATGGTTTTTATGTAGAGAAAACATAAATATGTACCACGGGCGAAGCCGGGGCGGACCGCTAGTTTTTTATAAAGAGCCATTTTCTGTACTTTTATTAGCGCTACTCATGGCATTTTATTTCAATTCCATACGCTTCTTGAAGAAAAATTCTTATTTAGCGGCTGCTTGGACAATATGTACGACTATTTATAAACATTTTAAAAACTTTCAAATGCCTATACGTAGTCATCATCCACATAATTATACTGAGGTTAATTTTAAGAATTACGCAAAGTTCAGAGGCAGGAGTCTATACATAGAAATGTTTGTGAATTGTGACATCATGCGATCTGAAATTTAAAAGCATTAAAACTCACGTGTAGGTCCTATTTAGTAAACTGTGCATTTAGTAAACTCTATAATAATCAAAGAAAATAATTTAAATTTTGACCAAACAAAATACTCTTTCACAACATTCCATCCCACAAAAGTACCACTACTTCCTCACTTATTCTTTAATAGATTTCCACAAAGCATTCGATAACCTCGCGTAAACAGTGGTCTCTTTCATCATTTTGGGTTCTGCACTAGTTACAGATTGGACATCAATCAAACATACACGCATGATCCAGATCGTGTAAACTAAACCGTTTGCAATCGAGTAAATATTTATTGACTGGAGCCAATAAAATTTTCGCTGATGTCATGTGTGTAGTGAATTAGGTATTGGACATTTGGTAACTGCTAAATATCTATGAACACTAATCAAGCTACGAATGCTATGAGGGTTTTCCCTCTTTGAGGTAAAGTTTTTGATATATTCGATTTATTGGTGGTTCAAAAGACTAGCTGTTACTATTTTTTTGTTGAAAACCAGTAATTGAAAGTATGTATATTTTGATTTCTAGTAGAGTAGCAATTCTTCTTGTTTTTAATTAAAGTCTACTTGAAATCTACAAAAGATCTAATCAAATGAAATAAAATGAACAAAATGAAGAAAGAAAAAAAATAGCATTGGATATATACGCAGTTCTTCCATTCATAATTATAGTCAACTGTTAGTTTATTACAGTTCTTAATTCCTATCCTATTCGAATAAAATCACACAATATTACTACAAAAATTAACAAAACTTTTTGCCACTGACCGTAAACAACAAACATATATGAAATACATGTCCCACTAGTCACAAACTAGAAGCTCACAAATTCGCTACATTCGCCCATTGTACCCTAATGCTAGAAACAATTGCTATGAATTAGTACAAGGAAATTGGGAATAGAGGAAATGGTGCGACGATAAAACAATGTACATTGTACATGATGGGCTGGAACATCCACGATAAACTGTTTCTTTATTTGTTGCGTAATGCTGATTATTTCGGTGGTAGATAAAAACGAATTGAATAAGGTTGTTAAATTAACTAATGATAGTAATGACTACGTTGTTGTCATGTTAAGCATCACGCATGTACGTACGTTTTTAAAAATTTGATTGTTTAATATTATTGTTAATGGAAAAATATCTTTGGGAATTTCAGTTAAAATACGATATATTGGAAACTAGCTAATGCAAAAACTTGCTGTTATAATTAACTAGATTTCCGCCCGCGGCTTCGCCCGCGTTTGCAAAGGAAAACCCGCATAGTTCCCGTTCCCGTGGGATTTCCGGGATAAAAACTATCCTATGTGTTAATCCAAGTTACCCTTTATATGTGTGCTTAATTTCATTGTAATCGGTTCAGTAGTTTTTACGTGAAAGAGTAACAAACATCCATACATCCATACATCCATACATCCAAACAAACTTTCGCCTTTATAATAGTATTAAGATTAAGATTAAGATTAGGTATATTTTACCATAATTTTCATAATTTCCGATATCTGAATTAAAAGGCTGTTAAGGTGAAAGGCTAGTTGAAATTGAGCATTAAAAATTCATCATAATTATCGTCATTAATAAAGAATGCAACTCGTAAAATTTTAACGAATATTTTTAATACTTAACTTGTCAAACCATAAAAAAATGTGATAATTAATGTTTTCAAATGTATCAACATCCGAATAACACTTAACAAGGTATAATGTAAAAATGTAATTTATAAACCATAAACTACGATTTTTATATTTAACGACTCGATCATTATGTACTCCGAAACGCCATTAAGTCCCGTAAAAAGTCATTAAGCGATGTAATTCGGCGGAAAATATAAATGGATTCGTGATTATAGTACTACATACATAGAATTATGTTTTTTATGTTCTCTTCCAATTAGTAGAAATTTAATTACTTTAAATTGAATTGTGTAAATGAGAGCATACGATATTAGTTTATACGTCACCACATAGTATAAAACAAAGTCGCCTTTTCTGTCCCTTTGTCCTCATATATGCTTAAATCTTTAAAACTACGCAACGGATTTTGATGCGGTTTTTTTTTAAAGATGGAGTAATTCAAGAGGAAGGTTTTAGTATATAATTTATTAGGTTTAAGACAAAGCGGGCGAAGCCGAGGGCGGATAGCTAGTATAATATGGTTTTAAATTTTACTTTATGGCAATGATATAATATTACGAATGGGATATAATATGACTTCGTCAAAGAGCTGATTGTATGACTCGATTTTCAATTCTTCCCAATTATTTTTACATAAACCTACGTACTACGTGGTACCACTATAAGTATAAGTATTCGTTTTTAAAATGCCTATTTTTTATTTACCAAAACCCATAGATACGATATATTTTCTCACGAACACAACAAGTTGTGAACAGCACTAGACCTTCACACTAGCGTTAACACCAAGGTGTGAATCACACCAAGGTACTGGCTTAACCTTGAAGATTTTCATTTATTATTATAATTTATAAACTTAATGAGCTCTATCTCTTTTACTTATTTGATACTAGATTTCCGCCCGCGGCTTCGCCCGCGTTTGCAAAGGAAAACCCGCATAGTTCCCGTTCCCGTGGGATTTCCGGGATAAAACCTATCCTATGTGTTAATCCAAGTTACCCTCTACATGTGTGCTAAATTTCATTGTAATCGGTTCAGTAGTTTTTACGTGAAAGAGTAACAAACATCCATACATCCATACATCCTTACAAACTTTCGCCTTTATAATAGTATTAAGATGAGGAAGAAATAACAAAGTTGTATTTTGACAATAAAATTTTGGACTTCAAGTTTTAAGAATTATAGAATTTCGTAGTACCTAGTATCGTAACTATTTTTAGTATGTATACAATATGTATATTTTGTCTAAATAACTCCTTAATAATGAAGTAAAAGTTCTATCAAAACCGACGCTGATCAAAATTTTAACAAAAAATTATACTACACACAATTTTTTCTGTGTACAAAAAATTATATCTTTGTATATCCTGGTGTCATGGTACTTAAAATTCCAATAAGATCTTAAACAAACATTTTTTTCAATCACAGACAAATACTTCATAATAATAATATAAGTATCAATGTATATTTTCTAATGGTTGATTAAAATATTTGTTACTAATAACTTATTAGTAACAAATATTTAATAAGCCCAAATATAAACATGTGTCACGTATTGAGTCATCTATTAATACTGACTAAGAATTTTACTGATTTCCGGGAGGTAAGAAATTGGTTTGGTTTATTCGTCTATGCTAGAAAAAGGGTTATAATTTTTGAGTATTTAAAATTTATTGTAGATACATATTCGAAAAACCAGATGATTTCTAATTTTCGTTAGATTCGTCTTAACGGTGGGTGAAAATAGTATAATAGACAGTTAAGTATGTATATTATAGTAAAAAAACATTTACTTATACTTTATGAGAATTTTTGCCTTTCAAAAATTATCTACTAAGGGCCGATTTTTCAATCCTTGGTTAAAATTTATCCGTCGAATAAAGTATTTCACGAACATTTTAAAATGTCACCTGTAAACTGTCAAATACGGATAATTAGAATACATTTTTGAAATTGTAGTTTAATACCATGGACGTATAAAAAAAGACGGACGGTATATCGCCTAAACATTGAGTGAAGCCTAGTAATGGCGGCGAAACATCCATGTGTGTGTGCCATGTTGCCATGGCAACAGCTGTCCTGATGACAATGGCGGCTGTATTTTTTTCTATAAATTTTGCCGTAATAATTTTGTCATTAAAACATAAAAGAAATAACTTGCTTCCCTGTGGAATGTAATCCCTTGTGTTTTGTTATTTAAAATTGTACTGTTGCGACACCATTTAACCATGCAAGACGGCATTTTAAATATTTTTTGTGAAACAGTGACGCAGTTAATCAGTCGGTAGTTCACGACGTAATGGCGGCCGACTAGCTTACTATGGTGAGAGTGTGTGCGTGTTTATTGTCTTTACACGATCGCTAGCTTACTATGGTGGCTTCACGTTGTTTGTTCGTAATACGGCGTCCGTCTTTTTTTATACGTCCATGTTTAATACGTTATTCGATGAATAAATTTTAAACAACGATTGATAAATCAGCCCTAATTCGTATAAATAACATCTCAGTATGAGTTATGAATTAAAAATTTCCTTCAAATATTAAGATAAGGCCGAAATGAAAATTTAACAAGAAATAACCCAAAACCATTGGATTTAGGTTAATAGCAGATTATACGGTAGATATGAGTGCACCTCATAACATAATCTAATAAGCAAGCTTAATTTTAATGAGCGCGCGAAAGGGATAGAAGATATTAATTATGGTGAGAGAGGAAGAGACAGCTGAGCTAGGAATTTATCATCTTGTTGGGAAATGATTGATAATTTAGTAAAGCAAGATTTTGTAAATATCGTCGCAATATTTATGCGAGGATACTTTATTTTCAGGCGGTTTTTTATATTATAGAGGAGTTATTGTAATGTTAGATTTCCTTATTATTTCAATGCTTTTCCTTAATTAGTAATTTTCAGTATTTAACTAAAAGTTAATATTAATACACATCTTAATTTTAGAACTTATTTTTCAGTGGCACGATTAGAAGTGTAGGTTCACAAGGTCCCGTTTGATTTTCTAAAACTCGACTCGTAAGAAAATCTCAATTTCACCATATTCAAAGTCAGGGAAAACAGCTTGTATTAAAAACCCAGTCCCATTTGAAGCGACTCCATTGGTGGTTAAATAAAATAGCATCAATTTAAGGATCATTATCGTCATTAAATTTAAAAGAATAATTAACAACGGATGTGTTTTTGTCGAAAATGACGCCGTGAAAAGATTTAAGTTATTTGCACAGAAGAGGCTCTTGATGTTTTGTTAAATTTTCGTTTAATGGTAATGATGTTAGTTTCTATGTTGCTGGGTTTGTGTGTTGTTGTGGGCAAACGGCTCAATCGATTTTAATGAAACAATTTGGATATTTTTTTTTATCGTAAAGTTTTTCAGATCTTTATAAATACAGATTAAATCATTTCAAAAATATGTACTGATTATTTTTACTTTTTACTTATAATATAATAAGTTAAAGGTTACATTAAAACAAAAAAAAATACTCTTTATTACAATTTTAATACTTAATATTAACTATCACAATTTAATAAATATTCACTCTAAGTTACATTTTTATTTTTTTAAGTATTTATGAATCTCTCAGGTAAACATTTGAGGCCCCAAAACGAGGCCCCAAATTAGGGCCCCACTGTCATCAAGATCGCGACTCGATCGGCAATTACAATCAAGTTCATGAACAGGACAAGAACGCGGTAATGCCTCCACTATTTATGAGCTAGGGTTGCCGCTTTTAAAAAATAAATACATTATTTGATTTTTTTTATTTATTTATCAGCCTTGGGATATCTCTCCGGTGGAGAACAATAAATTAATAAGTGTCATTAATTAAGGGATATAATGTGATGTTATATTAACTATTAAGCAATATAAAATAAGAAGCTTCGCTGGTAATAAATGAGCTGCGAACTTAATAGAAATAAAATTAATACAAGTCTGTAAAGGAATGGAACACTCAACCATCAAAATTTATTAAATGTACACGGTACAATGATATTAACACATCAGAAATCCAAATGCACATATTGTGCAGAAATTCCAAAACACAAACCAATTTTATTCATACTTCTTTCAAACTAAAATAAAAGTCAATCTTACTAATGATTTATTTATTTATATAAGTTTATTCTCTCGTTGACAACCCTATTGATTGTCGGCGGGTGGTGTCGGCAAAAACTGAACAATTGGGGTCAATGCTCGCGACAACCGACGACAATTATACCTTGTATCTATTGTACTGCGAATATCTTAACAACTTGATCCTGTGCTTATCTTGGTATTAGCTAGTTGTTACACGCGGGTTCACACGCTATTAGAATAATTTGTTTCAACATCGTCACTTATTAATTTATAATACTCGAATATCTACTAATGTAATAACAATAGGTTGAAGTAATCATTTATATTTTTTATTCCATTGAAATCGGTTCAGCAGTTCGGAGTTTATGCATCGTAGGTACATATAGACTTACAGAATAGTAACATGTTATTTCGTTTAATAACGAGAGAATTATGTCTCAAGTTATTGAATAGTTAAGAAATAAACATACAAATAAACAAACTTTCACATTTATAGTATTGTGAGTAGGAAGAGAATGTTTGTCAGTCAGTCACGCAAAATCTATTAAACTGTAGTTTTTAAGTCAAGAAGTTAACATTAGTATTTGATGAATTCCTTAAGATTGTTATCTATCCTTGTTAAAAAACATTATGAAAAAGAGGACATTATAATTCTTGAACCTATATACCTATTTTATGTAAAAAAATAGAAGAAATGCTTCAAAACAAATTAATTGATTGGAAGATATTATTACGTTCTTATACCTGCATAATTTCATTCGATTAAAGGCAAATAAAAACACTTAAAACTTAATAACTGTATTAAAAACTCGGTAATTGGTTCCAGTTATTAAATTCTTATATAAAATGCTATGGAACAATTAATTAGAGAATTTCCAAGATTTAGACTTCCAACTTCATCAATATTAATTAACAGCCCTTTAAAATTATATTGGAATTTATCTATAACTTTTAAGATACGACTATTTACAGATTTGATCGTTATCTATCTAACAAAATATTTAACTACATTAATTAGACTTTACTGTTTTTATTTTTTAACAGCTTAAATCGGGTTTTATATTATTTTCTTTATAGATTTTAAACGAGAAAACATACTATATTATAATAATAATTCTTTCCTAACTTCCTGCCTTTGAGTTAAACATTTTTATATTATAATCATAATATTTTCTAAACATTGAAACTTTTATTTCAGTTTTCCTTGAACAGAAATCGTTTCAATTTTTGTTCAATATCTGATTTGGCGATACAAGTTATTACGCGGACATAAATCATTCTGCGGATATTTCCCCAACTTCTGACGTCAAAATATCGCATGTCAGATTCTATACTAGAAATTCTATTATCTTATTTTAGTTTTCCCCGCTCGTACCATTCGAAATAAAACCAAAACATCTGCACTCGAAAGCTCATTTCTGCGTGTCATGTCAACTCTAGTTATAGAACAGTTGCAGTCAAAGGCAGATCTATACATTAAATGGGGTTTGGGATTTCCGATTGTATGTGCATGGAACATGGGTTAAAATCCCGTGGCGTGATTTCATAGAATTTTAAGGTTGTGATCATTAGTTTTGACATGCTCTTTTGATGCGGGAATTTTTTTCCGCTTTCATTCGAAAACCAGGAACCGAGTTTGTATGATCCAAGGGAATGAGTACTATTTACAATTTCATATACAGATTACTGTTATTCAAAAAATTCGGATGAGTACAGCCGGTATTCATGTTTGTGATTAAAATTGGGCAAATACGGGATAAATAGAGAAATATGCATATCGATAGATTGCAAGTGGATACCATTATCGAAAATTACTTGGATAAGTTTCGATCTGTTTTATTACTTCTGATAAAATGTATTTTCTTTATTCTTCAAACATGTTGTAAACATTGGAAAGCTGTTAAAAATCTAAATAACAAGGCACTGTTATTTAATTTTTCTTATAATGGCACCTATATTATTATGACAATTGCCTAGAATTCCTGCCTATATTATAGACTAGCTGTGCCCGCGACTTCGTCCGCGTGGAATAGTGACTGCATAGTAGGTAGTTACTACTTAACTTTTATTGAATAAACACGTACTACCATAAATAATTAAACGAACTGTTAGTAAAATTTATTACTAAACTGAGCTAAAAAATAAAAATAAATTCCTTCCTTGTATGGATGTTTTTGACAATATATATAACCGTTTCTACGAAAAATCTATTTTTTCATTCGTTGATCTCAAAAATAAAAATTCCAATCACCAGAACGACAGGAAATTTTAATAATTTATTTTTAATTGTGTTTTGCACAATTTTGTTAAATTACGACTGGATGAAAATTTTGTTCATGGTCGTCGTCGTCGTTGGTAAGGTGAACAAATCCTTATCAAAACATCATACGCTTAAGACAATAATTAGTATCGATAGCGGATTCTATTCCTTTGCGTTTTGACGTTTGTCTCAGCGCTCAGATCTTTCCTGTCTCACGCCGTAGTAACTAAACCGTTTAGACCGTGCAATAAAAATTATTTAAAAAAAAAACTAACGCAACGAAGAAAAGTGCATAGAAAAAGGAAAAAATGTTGTGTGGTTTTATGAAACCACGGTAAAAGTGAAACTTAGGCACAAAATTATCGTATTTGTACGATAATTTAATAGATATAAACTATGATAGCCTCAGTATATTCGTGAACAAAATCTCAGAACACTATATTAATTTAATTTAGGATCGCTTAGCTTATACAAATTTAAAATGTTTAATCAATTTAGATTTATAAGTTAAATATTTAAATTTTTTTTGTTTTCTCATAGATATCTCAACGTAAAAAAATAATTTAGATGTAAGATACTATCACTGTTTTCTTTTTTAAATTTTTTTTTTCCAATTAATCCTTGTATTGTCATAACATGTAACCGTTTTATTTCGCATGTGGTGTTAGCCTTTAAGTAGTTATTACATTTATGTAAGTTATTTTGTAATCTTTTTTTCTGTATGTTTGTATTGATGTAAATAACTGTTGGCTGACCTTAAATAAATAAATAAATAAATAAATAAATAAATAAATAATGACTCCGAACACTGCTTTATACCTACTCGGCAGCCGACCGTCACGCGACATGCGCTACACAGACCAAAAAGTTTGAGAGGATGTAATAAAAGTTTCACTAATTTTACAAACTTCCCGAAGATCTTTAAAAATAAATACCATTTTAAATCTTTATAAAAATAAAAAAACAAAGTCATCGGGGCTGCCATACCATCATTATCATATCATATACAATTATATTTTTTTTATAATGGTACTTTATTTTAAAGATCGTCGGGAAGTTTGTAAAATTATTATTTATTCCTTTTCCTTCGTTGCGTTGGGTTTTTCTTTTTAATTTTTAAATTTTTAACTTCGGTTTCTTATTTTCATGTGATATTTTCAAGTGAGCGAGACCTACCTCTACCTCCATATTACATTCCTACATCATATTGATATCTATAAGTTTGTTGCTCCTTGACATCTTTTAAGTTGGGCCGTAACCGTGCACAAATTGTAATGGATCACAGTGGCAAAAGAAGTGGTATCTTTAGGAAAAAAAATTGCCAAGAGCCAGGCCTATGTGGCTTTGAGTAGAGTTCAAAATTTCCAGGGTATGGCTATCCTCTCGCTCCCATATCCCCCTCTTCTTTCACAGACTTTCAACCCTTCTCTTTCCACACCTAGTAAATTGCAGAACCGATTTTGATGTAAACCATATTATCTAATTATACCTATATGTACACGTCATATCCTGTCCTTTGATGCTCCATTTGGTTTATTTATCTAACCACTGTCACCCCTAAATGTAATAAACGGATGAACCGATTTCGATAAAACACGTTGCTCTTTTATATTTTGATATGCCGCTTGAGTATATTATTTGACCACATTCGATTATTGTTCATTCCCACTTTCACCGCTGTAATCTAATAAATGGATAAACCGAATTGGATAAAAATATAACTAATATTTTTTCCCACATTCCCACTTTTACCTCTATATACCTAGGTATAATAAATGGATGAACCGATTTTGATACACTTTATCTAAGAACCAGCGTCGGAAAATATGCTGCCTAACACGCATCTAATTCGTATTACCTGTTAGCGAGCTACGGTGGCACAAACAGACAAACATAGCGGTCAAACACTTATCACCCATCTTTTTGATGGTTAAAAATGGTTAAAAGGGGTTAAAAATATAATACGACATAATTTAAAGGACATTTTATGTATAAAATTTACCTAGAAGTAAGCATAATTCTAATTTGACCCCTTCCCCCCCTACTACCTCAGCTTACCCCCCCACCCTTGGGGACTTTCGATATGATCACCTGGACATTTATAAGAAATACATAATTACTGTAGCGTTTAACAGATAACTTACGTTTTATCGTACACTGTATAGTGTACAATAGAATGCCTTTGCAAATGTTCGCCGTGAATACTTAAATGGTCATAACTTTTTTATTTACAAACCGATTAACATGAAATAAACACTTAATGTTAAATGAAGATTACCACAATCTATTAGTGAAAACCGCATCTAAATCGGATAAGCCGTTTCTGAGATTAGCGTGCACAAACATACAGACAAACAGACAAAAAAAATTATAACTACAGTTTTGGGTTTGAGATCGATTTAATAATAACCCCTGCTATTTTTTTTACATATTTTCATTGTACAGACATCACTTTTCTAGAATTTTATTATAATATGTATTGAATATTGATTGACCACGCGCAAGGTTACTAATTTCCACTACATCCTCACGCAAATCGTCAATTTTTATGAACATTGAATCTGTAAATAAAAAAAAAATCAAAAGATAAGTGTACCTAATTTTAATAAAAAGCTACTAACAAATAAAGTTTTATCAAGAACTAAAGTGACCTTCTTTGGGCGTATAATATAGTCTTGTAAAAGTTATACATGATAAAAATAAAATTTCATCATTTTCTTATTTTGTCATAACTTTAACTAATTAAAAACATGAGTCTAACTATATAATTATAATAAACAATAAATATAAAAGCTACAACTTACCTTTTGTGGGAACGCAAGAAGGCGAAAATTAAAAAAAAGCCGAAGATTTTTAAAAATGTAACCAATGAACACAATCACTGTTATCTACTATTACCCAAAGAGAATACAAATACTACGTCTATTACCTATATAACTGTAACTAACATCAAATAATAAACATCTACCCTCACTTATAAAAATTTAGTATATTCACATGAAATATAAGCGCACCTGAAATTTACTCTGGGAAGA
>CAJQZN010017182.1:0-14557 GCA_907164685.1 Colias eurytheme | reverse complement strand
TTTACTAATTACCGCTTGAGAGGAACTTGGTCATAAAATCTGCTGCTAGCTCCCGGACCATTTTACGTTTTGCACATAATATATGGCGATTCATTTTTATTACATAGCTAGCTTTCCGCCCGTGAATTCGCCCTCTATGTCTAAACCTAATAAATTATACACTAAAACTTTCCTCTTGAATCACTCTATCTATTAAAAACAACCCTATTAAAATCCGTAGGGACAGAAAGAGAGAAGCGACTTTGTATTCAATACTATGTAGTAAAGTAACTAACTTCACCAGGCTGCTCGCTCTATGCGGACCCGCCTTATATTATATCCAAATTGAAATTAGGTAAAATACAAAAAAAAGGAGGTTTATGTTAACCAAGGTCCCAATTTAAAAAAGAATAAGTTCTTTTGTACCAAACAATATTAGAATTTTGTTCATAATGCGTATGAACCTAATTTGTGAACTACATATTTCGTAATATAATAACGGCCTAACTTTGTCAAGGTTGTCTTTTTCAGGTAAGTTTGAAATTTTAAAAATAAACAATTAAGTAAATATTGTTTTTATGTGGATTTCATAATTCAAACATGTTCTAACGTTGTCGAGGTTGCGTTTTTGTACATTTGTAGAATTTAAAATTTTCAAGTGACCTAATTGTTAATTATTATTAGAATTATTTTTTACAACTGTGTGTATTTAGAAATTTAAACATGACCTGATTTGTCAAGGCTATTTTTTTTATTAGGTAAAAACAACAGCTTATTCGTATTCTTTAATATTTTTTTAAATTATTTATGTAAATCTTATTAGTTCACTAGTTTTAGTTTACTAAAAACTTTCAAATTAAGGCATGTTCTCAATACTATTGCAAAACTATATAGACGATAGCTAAAACAAAACACATTATAATAATTCTAGTATCATCACTACATAGTATAAAACAAAGTCGCTTTTCTGTCCCTATTTCCCTATGTCCCCTTGTATGCTTAAATCTTTAAAACTACGCAACGGATTTTGATGCGGTTTATTTTTTAATAGATAGATTGATTCAAGAGGAAGGTTTTATTATATAATTTATTAGGTTTTAGACAAAGCGGGCGAAGCCGCGGGCGGTATGCTAGTTAGCCTTGTAAGCCTAGTAATAAATATAAACCACAAACATGAAACCACAACGAAACACCGTGGGAGAATTGTTATCACAATTTTCGGTGTCTAACAGTCTGATAATAATAAACATACATTATCGGTCAATTAGGGAAAGCTGGCATGTTCACAGTACTCACACTTATGCAATTTCACTTACAGTATGTTCAAAAATAAATGCGACTCTAGTTTCATTTTAGACTTGAATTGTAAAATGGGTGCGTTGTAGATATGTATATGCAAATATAATTACTTATGAAAGCTCTCATAATTTACCTGTAAAATTATAATTTAAAAGTAAATCAATTGATGAAGTTAATTATTCATTCTAATAATAATCAATTGGATAAAAGTATTAATAATCATTCAATTATCAAATAATAATTAAATTCCTGACTTTGGTCGAGTAAAGATATCTAAGAAATATTATATTTGTAATAAGTACGTAATACCTACCAATACGCGCTAACAAATATGTGTTACATGTTTATTGTATAATTTTCACACTATTGGTTTTAAACTCAAACTCAAACATTTATACAATTAGACTTCTTCTAGAAGCACTTTTGAATCGTCATAACAGTTTAACAGTTTTAACATTTACCACCAATTCAGAAAGCAGTATCTATAGAGAAGAAGAAGAATCTATTTAATCATAATCGTAATCTTCTACTTCACTGTAACTTTCATCGCTCGAAGAACTCGATGTTTCGTTGTCGGAATTGTCTGAATGAGTCAGTGTAATTATCTACTTTTGGTTCTAATTGAATATATTTTTCCTCATGTTCTCGCGTCTTTCTCCAAACGTCACTAAACATATCCAGACTAATAGCATTTGCTTCCTTTCTAAATAATTCTTCCACAGTTTTCAAGTTAAAGTTCACATTTTGTGATGCTACTTTCCCTTTAATTATGCCCCATAGTAACTCTATTGGGTTGAGTTCTGGATGGTATGGTGGAAGGCACAATACACTATGTCCATGATCTTTGAGGATTGCATCAAGTAGGTAAAAATTGTGTATAGTTTGGCTTATTTTTTTTAATAATGTGATAACTCTGATTATTAATTAGTTATTTGATTTTTGAAAAAAATAATGCCGATTTTAGTCAAAATTTATATTTCTCTAACAAGATCCTTATCATCCAAATTTCCACCTTGGTGAGAAAAATTGACATTTCTAATGAAAATGAACAAAAAATTAAATGATTTTATTAAATACTGTAAAATAGTCTATAATTCTTCCATTTACTGTATCACAAAATTCTTCATAGATTTTTAGATATTCGTACTACACCAATTACATCACCCTGTATTTATAAACAATTGCAAAAAATGACATATACATAGGCCGGGATAGATCAAGAGCCCACGACGGCCAGACTTTCCTTTCTTTCGGAAAGTTGAAAGTTTCTCTGTATATGTCTCCGATACAGATAAGAACGACTAGCGATTATCAAGTCTGGGTTGTGGTTACTTTGGCAGGAAACAGGTAGTGAAGGTGTATAAAATAGTACCTAACTTTCATTATAGTTTAAAAGCTAAATTTTATATATATTATTTGGGGACCTATAAAAAGACATTACCTTAAGAGCCAGACAGTTTTCATGGTTCTTACATCTAGCCAGACACATTTAAAAAATAACTAACATATCATCAAATTCACATAACTACCTAAAAGCGTAACAAATATGAAATAACCCACTAAAACATTAGTTAACTATAATTATTAAAAAAATAAAAGTATAATATATAAGTAATAAAGTTATTACTTATCTTTTACGGGGGTTTCTGTTGATGAAATTTCACGTATCTCGATGACACAATAAAAAAGTCATCGGGATACGTGAAATTCCATCAACATAAGTCTAAGTAAAAGATAAGTTATAACTTTATTACTTATATATTATACTTTTATTTTTTTAATAATTATAGTTAACTAATGTTTTTAGTGGGTTATTTCATATTTGTCACGCTTTTAGGTAGTTATGTGAATTTGATGATATGTTAGTTATTTTTTTAAATGTGTCTGGCTAGATGTAAGAACCATGAAAACTGTCTGGCTCTTAAGGTTATGTCTTTTTATAGGTCCCCAAGTAACATATATAAAATTTAGCTTTTAAACTATAATGAAAGTTAGGTACAATTTTATACACCCTTACTACCTGTTTCCTGCCAAAGTAACCACAACCCAGACTTGATAATCGCTAGTCGTTCTTATCTGTATCGGAGACATATACAGAGAAACTTTCAACTTTCCGAAAGAAAGGAAAGTCTGGCCGTCGTGGGCTCTTATATTAGGAGATACTGACACAAAATTTCGGGTCATTTGTAACAGAATGGCGGTTCTACAGAGGTCTTATTACGCAATGACTAAAAGAAAAATGATGGTCAGAACTCAGAACGCTGGTACCGGCGGACTAGTCGCGTGGGCGTTAGTCGAACTCGTCGGATAAATAGCGAAAGTCAAACGATTTACAAATCTTCGCTTTCCGCGCTTTCCGCTACTTTTCCGCGGTATGGCGACCATTTGGAATCGTCCGAAAAGTATGGCATGGCGATTTTAGTAAATGGCTGCACGACGATGGTTACCTGTGCAAAAGTGAGCCCGGTACAAATGGTTGAATTGTTTTTTTTAAATCAACGCATTCACGTCGGTATGGCGGACAGTAAGTCACATCGTAACTGTATGGCATGACACTACCGCCTACATCTTTTTTGAGGGCTATCGGTAAATTCTAAAATTTTTGTGTTACAAATCGTTGGACTTTCGCTATTTATCCGACGAGTGTGACTAACGCCCACGCGACTAGTCCGCCGGTACCAGCGTTCTGACCATCATTTTTCTTTTTGTCATTGCGTACTAAGACCCCTCTAGACCGCCATCCTGTTACAAATGGCCCGAAATTTTGTGTCAGTATCTCCCGGCCTAACATGTGCAATGTGTAAATGTGTTGACGTTCCAGCTCTTCTTAATATACCTATACTGAATACATATTTCTATTTTTTCACATTATTAGCGTAAGCTACTATGTATTAAGTATTCTGTGACATTATCATCCATACTATAATATTATAAATGCGAAAGTAACTCTGTCTGTCTGTCTGTCTGTTACTCAATCACGCCTAAACTACTGAACCAATTTTCATGAAATTTGGTATGGAGATATTTTGATATCCGAGAAAGGACATAGGCTACTTTTTATCCCGGGAAAATGACGCAATCCCGGAAATCCCACGGGAACGGGAACTATGCGGATTTTTCTTTGACTGCGCGGGCGAAGCCGCGGGCGGAAACCTAGTCTAAATATAAATATATTTTATTCAAGACTATCATGGAGAAAATGATAAAAATATTAATATTGAAAATAAATTCTATTTCATAAGGTAGAAATAAATCAATCACTCGTGATAAATTATATTTTTTTATTGACAATTGCAATTACTTACATGAACATATAAGATCAATTTTTAGATAAATTCAAACAGAAACCAAATCTTTCCTCTGTATTATCATTTATTCTAGTAATTATAGTTACGAATTCTAGAAACAACACGAGAAAAACCAGCTGCACAAACTAGTATATCATCGTACAACGCTAAGTTAAATCGCCTTGACCCGCTTACTCGCACCGGAATCGAACCTATTACTCATGTTATCGACTATCGACAATTTCACTGTGTAGTCTGTATTTGAATTTTGCATATCGATAAGTAATTTTATGATTTTTTACGGATTTAAAACGCGATGTAATTCTATTCTTTAAAAATTTATATTTATGAAGCATTTGAATGCCATAAAACCAAAATATCAGATTCAACAAAACAATGTAAGTACACAGTAAATCCAGTTCAAACTAATGAGGTACAAATATTTTGCACAATGGGCGGCCTTATTACTACACAGCAATCTCTGCCAGGCAACCTGGTAGGAATGGAAATGTAAGAACTATATACAACACTTATATACACATATATACATAATTTGTTTTATTATTATTACTTATATACACTTACCTAATATAAGGTGTAGTTTGGTGTCCGTTTGAAACGCATAGTGCAAAGTGACGAGGAAGGGACACGCTCGCACCGCTTCTAAGACCTGTTGACAAAATAAAATATAGTTAAATCATCATTATAATTATTCTAATTGTTTCATTGATACAGCATATGTAGGTGAAAGCCATAATACACAAAAATTTGAAGTGTGATTTTTTAGGTGTAATGTCGTCATGTTTTTCAATCTAATTGCAAGCTTCGGACAATTATAATTATTTTTCTTCTCTCAATAGAGCATTGTACAATAAATAAATAAATAAATATTATAGGACATTATTACACAAATCGACCTAGTCCCACAGTAAGCTCAATTAAGGCTTGTGTTGTGGGTACTAGGCGACGATAAATATAATATTTAATAAATACATATTATATAGATAATAACACCCAGACCCAAGAACAAATAATTAAGTTCATCACACAAATATTTGCCCTGACCGGGGATCGAATCCGGGACCGTCGGCTCAGTAGGCAGTTACTTTACCACTGCGCCAACCGCGTCGTCAATGTACATAAAGTACAGATATGTAGGAATACACAAGTCGGAAGCCTTGCTGATGAAGCATTAATCATTATCATTTATCACCTTAGTCGATTATATCTATACTAATATTATAAAGAGGAAAGGTTTGTAATTATGTATGTATGTATGGTTTTCACGCATAAACTACTGGACCGATTTCAATGAAATTTAGCACACATATAGAGGGTAACTTGGATTAACACATAGGCTAGATTTTATCCCGGAAATCCCACGGGAACGGGAGATACGCAGGTTCTTCTTTGAAAACGCGGGCGAAGCCGTGGGCGGAAAGCTTGTTATTTATATTGCTATGAAAAACTTTTATTTGTACAATCTTTTACAATAAAAATTATTCACTAGAATAACTACATAGTACAAATAACTAAGCTTTATTTCACGGTGTTTACAAATATCCTGTTTACATAACAAAACATGCCTTTCCTTCCTCCTAAATCCATTTATCAAAATCACACTATTTTCGGCACACCACTCCACCTAACCCCATTATTCACTCACATCGGAAGTAGTTATCGAAAGGCTTAATGCCACAGTGCAGATTACCCGATGCCTAATTGGATTATTCTGTTGTACATATTTGTATGTTTATACATACTGTGGCGTGTGTGTGTAACGTGATTTTAAATTCTTCATCTGTAAGTGATTCTGGGAGGTTTTAAATATTTTATGTGTTGTAGAATAGTTGTAGTTAACCTATATATTACAGGTTAAAAGCGAATGCTATTATCTAAAGTGTTTGGCTTAGTAAATGTTAATTAATTTTCTAATAAAGCTTTTTTTGGTCGGAAGAAATTATATTTGCAAGACGAATAAGCGATTTTATGTATGTACATTTTATAGTTTGTAGTGTAGATACGTAGCGACTAGCATACATAGCAAAAAGCGTAACAGCCTAAATCCCAAATAAATCATCAAAGAATAATGTTGCAAAAATACGTAGCATACATAGTAAATAGCGTAACAGCCAAAATCCCAAATAAATCATCAACGAATAATGTTGCAAAAATGTGTTATTAAATGATTATTTTGCATCAATGCGTGTTTTAGCTTACCTTATTATTTCTTTACATAAATACGGATGAAACCGCGGCACACAGTCAGTATACAATCACCCACCTGTCTCTCCGTCCTGGTGTGCTCAGCTGTCTTCAGCTTCTGCACTATGGACGCTTTCTTGAGCAGCTTCATCGCGTACAGCTTTCCTTCGTCTACCCCACATCGCTTTTTAACTAGGAACACTTTGCCGTACGCTGTAAAAGAAGAAAAATATAGTTTAATTATTTAATCTATTAATGTATCGCTTAAAGCTCTCGAGATAGCCCATTTATCGAGGAAGGCTGGCTATATATCATCACGCTAAGACTAACAGGAGCGAAGCAATGCGGGTATAACCGCAGGGCACAGCTAGTAACAAATAACTACACCCAAAGTGAGAAACATTGCCCTATTATTATTATTCAGAATTGTCCGTGAATGGAGTTTACCTGGTCAACGAAAAGACGGTGTATTTTCTACGTATTGTTACAAAAAATACAATAGTAGTAACCAGCTGTTCTTTTTAATCTGCTACATTGAATCTATAGTTTAAGGCGTTACCCGGCAATTTCGACTATGTTCAACCTCTATAAAGTCTGGTACAACATAAAGCACAATACCGAAAAAAATATATAAAATAGGATGGTCTTTGATCTTTAATTGCTCGCGAGGACTTTTTTCCAAAATTAATAGATTTCTAGAAAAAAAATGTGCCGTGGTCATCGATTTTTCCGCAAATCTTATATATAAAAATGAATCGCAAAATGTGTTGGTAAGCGCATAACTCGAGAACGGCTGAACCGATTTCGATAATTCTTTTTTTATTATATTCCTTGAAGTACGAGGATGGTTTTTATGTACAGAAAACGTAAATATGTACCACGGGCGAAGCCGGGGCGGACCGCTAGTACTCTATAAACTTCGTAACCTGCTGACTTAGAGCTCTGAAAATTTTATGTTTAATAAATTATCAGTTACACAACAGTCCCTGACGAGGATTTTTTGTTTCACTGATTGGTATCTTTTTAAATACAAAATGCGAGGAAAAAAGAAGGTGCAGCGGGAGAGGTTTGAGATCCGTCAAGTTTGGTCAAGGTTATTAGCGCATGTATAAGCCTTAAGGAGTTTAAACGACTCTGTTTTTAGTCCTACTATTTTGCGAATGTCGAAATCTAAATTTGTTTAGTTTGGAAAGTACTATTTCTGAATTCAGAGTAGACCGTGTGTCTGTTTATACTAATGTAATGTAGACCTCTCTCTCAAAATTCGGCACAAAATTCATCAAACCTAAACATTTATTTATTCAAAATGGCTTTTTAAATCGTGATTCTATACAAATCTGCCTGAGAAATTACACATAATATTATACAGCAATTTCGCAACAAGAAACGATATTAATCAATTAAGATAATATCAAATCATATATTATAGTACACATTGTAGTATTACGGTGCATTTGCATCAAACGAGCAAATGCAACGTTATGACTTATGATAAAATTCTTATGTCCCAAAACCAAACATTAAGTGGGTTCATTAGATTTATCACCTCGAGCTAATAATAACAGATTAGAGTTGAAACCATCTGCTGTTACACATCCGGAAGGACAGGACGGACGGACGGACAAAAAAACAGCTTTCTTTTCGACTATACGTAATATCCTATGTTGATTGACGTTCCTAATACGAATAGGTAGGTTATGTCAAAATTATGCAATGTTTATGTTAATTTTAATACTTTTTTTTTTATTAATGTAAGGTATTTATAATTCTCTGTTACAACATTATATAAATACAATTTATGAAAAATCTATAATTATATACTTACATACAATTTATGATAAATCAAAATAAGTAAAAAATTATCTTACTAAAAAACTCAAGTCCATACCTCTAGTTCTAAAATAATACCCAATTTCTTGATCAATTTTTTTAAACAAGATTTTTTTAATTCCATGTTAATCATTATTTATTCACAAAGACAGGTTATTTATTTTTTCCATCATAAGTCATAACCTACCAGTATCAGTCTACCTCAAACTAATTATAATTAGATTTTTTCGTAAATAAACTGCATAAAAATATTCAAGACGGGATAAAAACCAACGGAGTAGATAATCACATCGGCTTACATACTCGACTACCTTCAAATACAAAAAAAGCCTAAAAATAATTCGCTGAGTTGGCACCACGCCGCACTTCATATTAAACTACTGACCCGATTTAAGGGTTCAAAGAATTGGATTTTTTTATATGTATATAAAAATATGGTATATTAGTTGACACTTCACTATCACTACATAGTATAAAACAAAGTCGCTTTCTCTGTCCCTATGTCCCTTTGTATGCTTAAATCTTTAAAAGTACGCAACGGATTTGGATGTGTTTTTTTTTTAATAGATAGAGTGATTCAAGAGGAAGGTTTTAGTATAGGTATAATTTATTAGTCTTCAGACAAAGCCGCGGGCGGTAAGTTAGTTAATGGCTTTTACGATATTGTCTGTATTAACTATTAACTGGAAATGTATACAGAATTTAATTAATTAAATTCAAGGAAGTCCTATTTTAAGAAATTGATTAAAATGAGGTTATTTCAATTCGTATTGTCTAAAAATACAATAATGTATTAATATAAAAAAAACAGCATTCGTCACTAAGTAATAATATAATATGAAGTATGTAATTTAAATTTTAGAATATCCATTACAATTTACAAGCACTTAAATTTTTGTAATGAACAATTATCCCGAGTTCGTCTGTCTGTCTATCATTATCTACAAGATAAACGATAAAATTCGAAAGGAAACATTGAAACACAAATTTTAATCGAATTTTCTAGAACGATTTTCATCGGCACACACACATATCAACCAGTTTTCGCGGTAAAAACACTGACCTAGGCGGGACATTGAACCCATTTTTTCGGTACGAAAACATTTGTGCAAACTATCATTACACATAATATGCATGATTTTTTACAGTATTTTCAGTTTTTCATATAAATTCCCGAATACATATTATTCATATAGGTATTGAGATAATGACGTCATCGCATAATATTAATAATAATAACCAACATTTGGTAATTTTTCTCATACGGCCCTACATTTAAGTACCCGAAATATTTTGAATATCCCTTATTAATAGATATTGCGGTTATATTCCTAAAAGAAATAAAGAAAAACGCAACAAAGTATACGATTTAATTAAAATTTCACGTAGGTAATAGGAATAGTTACACAGAAATGTTTGGTATTTCTTAAACTTTTCCTTCATCCTAATTCTTATCATTCAAAAAACTATGGAACTACATACTACTGGAGTACTACTACATGCTTCCTGAGTCTGTGTTCCCCGACGAGTACAATCTATACTAATATTATAAAGCTGAAGAGTTTGTTTGTTTGTTTGTTTGAACGCACTAATCTCAGGAACTACTGGTCCGATTTGAAAAATTCTTTCGGTGTTAGATAGCCCATTTATCGAGGAAGGTTATAGGCTATATTTCATCACGCTACGGGCAACAGGAGTGGAGCCACGGGGGTGAAACCGCGCGGAGCAGCTAGTTATACAATATGAGGGTCTTCAAGCGTAGAGTGAACAGGTACCTTCTAGGGAAGCGCGTTCCATCTTAGACCACATCTCAGATTAACATCAGGCGAGATTGTGGTCAAGCGCTTCCCTATTACCAATAAAAAAAAAAATCTTCCAACTTTCACGTTTTACTAAATATCCTGTCCCTCTCCCTCTACCAGTAGGCAACACCCGTAACCCAGTTACGGTAGTCTATGGGCGGCGCACTTAGCTTACCATCAGGCAAGGCGTCCGCGTCGGCTCGTTTACCTTCTTCTACCATAAAAAAAAAAAAAAAAAAACTTTCCCAGCGAGTAGGTACGTCTCCAATGCTATATTTATGAATCACAGAAGGTCATTCGTAATTTGTTTACGCGTAAATCATTGACATTCGTTCGCACACACACTAGCATAACAAAACCTAGCCATTGTATATTGACCTCCTGGTTGAATGTAAGTTCATAGATGATGGAGTCCTATGACATTTAGTAGAGACAATTTGTTTATCTAACCAATTTAGTAGGACCTATCGCGACCTATATTATGATCGCGGAAGAATTCCAACCAAGACCCGCGGCCCCGTCCTTATAAAAAGGACCTAGGTATCTATTTTGTGGATAGGTTACTTCTGGCTATTCTAATTTTGGATTTATTTATGATCTTAATGACTATATATGTACATACAACATATTATATTACAACGAATTATTAATCGTTTGGACACTTCACGTAAAGATAAATATTCAATTAATTGCAAACATAAACAATTAATTAACGATCGACCCAATACATTTCTTATATCATTAAAAATAACACGTCATAAGTTTAGGCCTAGGACATCTAGTGTCACTTTTATATCCACTCACTACTGAAAGTCTTATCAAAACCGCTGTATCCAAAACATAAAACCATACACACCAATTCATAGAAGAATATTCACTATAACAATACTACATTGTGTTTCAGACAATGAATACCTACACTACCTACCAACACTAGGTACCTACATATCCTAATTTGTCATTCAGAATCGAGTTCAACAGTCTACTGATTAGATACATTAACGAAATGTTATGCAACCAAAGTCAAAACTGTCGTTACGAATTTTATAGAAAATTTTCACAATATGAGGTAGGTACCTATTAAAAATATTAATCGTGTAATTACATTGAATTTAAATAAAATTGCCAATTCATGAAGATATATTGCAAAATATTTCATTAAAAAAAATGTGTGCGTGTAGGTACTAGTGTACACACGTAAGAAGTGAAACTTCTTTATGACCTTAATTTTCAAAAAATAATTTACTGTATGCAACTTTACAGAAATACGTCGAAGCACGCGTGAAAAAGCGGCGCGTAACGGAAAAATGTCACGCGTAAAGAAACAATGTTACACTAAATTTTTTTCCAACCCCGATAAAGAAGTTTCACTTCAAAAATTATTCGTTCAAAATTGTCATTAAAATACAGTACATGTAGTTACAGTAAATAAACATTCATCAATAAAGAATAGTACGCATTTCATCCCACTTGTCCAAAATAACGACGTAGTGTATTATAATTTACAATCTACGACTATTAGACGAAGCATTCCTTTAATAGGATACTACGCAACTAGTACACACTTGTTTATGCTTTCAACGAATCTTTGTGAATTCTGCACATTTAACAAATAGGTTCAAAACTTCAGAAGGCAGTTTCTCTATAAATAGGTATATCTCAATGGAAGAGCCGTTGCTAATCTTCCATTTCTCCGCTCCTGTTGGTCTAAGCGTGATGATATATAGCCTTCCTCGATAAATGGGTTATCTAACACCGCAAGAATTTTTCAAATCGGACCCGTAGTTCCTGAGATTAGCGCGTTCAAACAAACAAACTATTCAGCTTTATAATATTAAGCATAGATTACAATAGGAGCCAAAGTACCTTCCATAGGTTCTCTCTCAACCTCAACACGTAACCATAAAAGTGAAAAGCGCAAGTCAACGCACCCTATCACCGAAAGACCTCGTCTTCCGTCCTTTCTGAACCAACAAGGACGGTCGTTGTACTTGCCCGTGTTGTGCGACTGAAAAACTGTTCATCTATTTCTGTAAAATATGTACGCTTTGCTGTTTACGAATATGATTTATACTGTATTGTATTTTGCTCGGAATTACTCAAAGAAGAGAAAGATATGCAGAAGTAGCATAAACTATTGAATTACACATATAACCTACCATATATTATATGTGACTACAACTAACTTCTTATTAAAAAAAGATACGAGCTAAAAATCTTTGACACCTTTCCTAGTAAGTAGTACAGAAAAATACAAAAATAAATTTTGTCACAGATCCTTGATATGTGTACAAAGTTTGGATTAAATCTGTCCGTTTAAAGATCAAAATCGAGTCTTAATACATACAAACATACTAGCGGTCCGCCCAGGCTTCGCCCGTGGTACCAACATGTTTAAACTATCCTATCTCTCAACTTGGATCGAACTGCACATGCGAATGCAGCAATGTGTGCGAATTTCATTATAATCGGTAAAGTGGTTTAGGAGTCCATTGAGGACAAACATTGTGACACGAGATTTATCTATATTAAGAAGATAGGTGAAGGTAATAAAAGCGTGTTAATATTCCTTTTTAGAGCAGACAAAGTTGCGTCGATCAGCTAGAAACGAATATTAATAGATTAGATATGAACCAATGAAACAACTACCATATTCTTGTCAATCGATCCCTAATTTGGGAACACTTAAGCGCCAAATCGCCAGCGTAGGGCTGATAATATGCTAATAGCGATGTAAAGTGCGTTGACACCGCGAACAATGCGTGGAAACGATAGCTGATTAAATGTAATGAGTTTTAAAACGTGTTATATTATTACGCGATCATTATTTGAAATTATACATATGTTCAAAGGAGGTGAAATCGAAGAATCATATCGATGAAAAACCACTTTAAAACGCTATGCTATAAGCACCATTTAGAAAAAAAGATCTTTCATCTTTAACTTATTTAGGAGTCCCATCACGGCATCGAACGACATACTTTTGTTTCAACTAGCATCAATATCCACTACAGTAACAATCTAAAGATTGTCACGTTACAAAACACCAATGCAAACCTGTCCCATTATGCTAGAAATTTCGAGAATTAAAAACAGTACCTCCAACTTTCCAGAAAGCACTCAACGGCGTCATGTTTTATTAATATGGCGTTATAACAATTCAGAACATTCCAGTAAATAATTTCGCATCTAGAGTAATTTCCGCAACCTCAATGCGGAGGTCAAAAAACACGAGACAAGGTCACGTGATCGTGATTGGTCCTTTCCAAATTTCACGACTGCCGGCACAAAATTTAACTTGTTGGAATCCCTTTTAATATTACAGATAACAAATTAAGCGTATAACATCGCAGGAGGATTGCAAGGAGGAGGAAATTAATAGAATTTCAGAAGCTCATTTTGAAATTAAAATCTAAAAATGTTTAGATAACCATTAGTGCACATCCTAGGACAGTATAAGTCATAACTATTTCACAGTAACTATTAACCAATCAATGTTATAATCTAAAATACAACAAACAAACACTATAGAAGAAAAAGGTCCAACT
This sequence comes from Colias eurytheme, assembly GCA_907164685.1. Taxonomy (NCBI): domain Eukaryota; kingdom Metazoa; phylum Arthropoda; class Insecta; order Lepidoptera; family Pieridae; genus Colias; species Colias eurytheme. The sequence continues at coordinate 607 of CAJQZN010017182.1, read as the reverse complement.
TTTTTAAATATCTTTCCACCTTCAACATCTTAATTCTTAATCTTAATCTTAATACTATTATAAAGGCGAAAGTTTGTATGGATGTATGGATGTTTGTTACTCTTTCACGTAAAAACTACTGAACCGATTACAATGAAATTTAGCACACATATAGAGGGTAACTTGGATTAACACATAGGATAGGTTTTATCCCGGAAATCCCACGGGAACGGGAACTAAGCGGGTTTTCCTTTGAAAACGCGGGCGAAGAAGCGGTCGGAAATCTAGTCTATCCATAAAGCCTAGAATCCCGTTTTCCACCAAGGCAATGTCTTCCAATCTTTTACTACGTGATCATACCATTTAACAACGACCTTGCGATTGAGATGAACGACCCGCGCACGCGAAAACGACCCTTGAAGTATTTGACCTTAGGCATGGACTTTAGGGAGCGTGAACTATGTACTCAACTTGTATAATTGTGTGTACAATATAGGCAAGTTCAGTAATTTTCCGATTCAGAAACCATATTTAGTATTATAAATGCGAAAGCCTGTCTGTCTGAAAACCACAGCGCCGATTTTTATGAATTTTGGACTGAAAAGAGCTGATCGAAGTTTTTTTTTTT
>CAJQZN010017180.1:0-12560 GCA_907164685.1 Colias eurytheme | reverse complement strand
TGGGCCACGCCCACATCGCACTTCTATCTACTTTACTGTTCTGTGGTATGACCTTACCTTATTGTATTTTTGACAATGGATATCCTATAATTAAGTTTGGATTACCATAAATTTAGTTTATTGTTATTACATTAATTTTGCTTGGCACTTTTAGCTCCAGGCTTACATTGAATTATTAGTTATTTTTAACTGGTATTAATGGAATTAATAACAAGGATATATTTCATCTTAACATGATATAATATATAGTCATATATTTTAGTAGCCTTTACTTAGTTCCTTACAATTACATCACTATGGCTAATTGTTATAGTAAATATAATTATAGTTATAAAATTATGTTTGTCTAAGGAATAAAATATTTATTCTAACTTACATCTATATTTCATCGAAATTCCGGAACGACACATTTCATTATTTTAATAATCTAACAAAAAAAATTAAATCCATTTACGATAAGTTTTGAATGACAAAAGTCGCTTGTTGATTTACTAACACACTATAAATTAATATATATATTAACCCATTGACCACCGAGCGGCCCGATCGGGCCGAGACACAATAGATTTTCTATTGTGTCTGTGATCCGAGGACTGACGGATTAAATTAATATATTGTCGATTATTATTAGAGGAACCTTGCACGTGTCACTTATTTTTATTTTTGTAAATGGCAAACAAAAATAATGAAATCGAGAGGTTATTTTAAAATTGATAGGGATGAATGCAATTGAGATTTTAAAATATAAAGGAATTAATAAAGATTAAAAAATAATATATTATTGTGTAATTGAAAATTAGTGCTTACAATAAGTGATAAAATTCAATAGTAATAATGAGAAACATTTCGGTTACTTACAGTAAAATAATTATTTATTCAAAACTAAAACTTATTTAACTTTTTTTCAAGACGTGAAATCATAAAGTGCATTATTATAAAGTAACTTATCAGAATGTTAAGATTAATTTTAAACTTGTAAATGATAACATATAGTAGTAAAGTTTAATTCAAATTGCATGTTATGTCCTCTTGATAATAGCGAAAAAAATTACGTCATTCCCGATTCTAAAATTGACCCAACTTTGCCGATATATGTATAACAAAACAATTTTTTGTATTCTTTATAAATTTATAAATTAATTTTGTTTGAATACTTAATTTTTTTTTTTTGTAAAGGACGCATAAGACTAATTTAACTTCTCCGACAAGCGATTATTTTTAGATTATACTCAAAATTTTATTTACTTAATTTCCATAAATCGTAATCGTCGTTACATAATATGTAGTACATAATAGTAATCTAAAACCTTATCAAGTAAAATTGAAGTTAAAGGTCACAAAAATTAAAAAAAATCGTCACGCCTTTAAAACTCTCAAGTTTAGTTTCAATTTTTCTCTTATTATTCATTTATCTAAAGTCACTAAAATCTGTTTTCAATTGTATAGCTGGTTTGTTTGGTCTTGATTCAAACACAGTTCTCGTCTGAGCGCCGGTTTGACCGCGAGCATTTTGACCGGCTTTTACCGCGTTTTCCAATTTAGTACGTAGCTCGGAGGACTGCTGCATGATTGTTTTGAATTCCTGAAAAAAAAATAAGATATCACTTTTTGTTGTGATAATAACATTGATTCTTTGAATTTTTAGATTTACAGGATACTTTAACAGTGTTTTTTGCTTTAAAGTGAAAATCATAAATAAACAACCAAGAAATCGTTATTACACTTTTTGTAACTGCATTAATTACTCTATTCGTCTGTAGTGTAGTGGTCTTGGTAATTATAACTTCTGCTTTATATTATATTAATTGCACCAGACATATAAATAGAAAGTGATACATTTTTGTAAATTTTGCGGGTATCCAAACATACCTGCGGATACTGCGGGCCGATCTTCATGAGCCAGTTGAGCGCGAACTCGTGAAGCGCACGGACGTGCGGAGCCGCGTTCGTTAATGCGCTGCCTTCGCGTAGATATGATATCACTATGGGCACGAGGATCCAGAGCAATTGGACACCTGGGAATTTGTTTTGTACATTTTTAGTACCATATTATAATTAAAATATAAATATTTTTCTCCAACTTTTTTAAAGAAAGAGGTAAAACACAATATTCAAGCACTAAATATGTATAATTAAAATACGAAGAAAAAAATGTACTCTAAATGCTACACACTGTGCTTAACTGTCTATTCTAGTTTCGTTTACGTTTTACAAACAAATTTGCAAGTTAATCTTACCTTTATGAGGATCATCTATAGCAGCAAAACAAATTTGATAACAATTTAATATGACATTGTTACAAAATTAATTATTTTTTTATAAGTGGGTGCTGCTGAAATTTACAGTGTTAGTTCAGAACAATTATTGAATAAATATATTACAAACTTTTAACTTAAAAACATCTAAACGATTTATACTTATTTTTTTTAAGCTATTGCATAGCTTCTATCGCGGGCCTTGAGCGCGGGGACCGAATCCAGAAATTCCGTAACGAAAAAACCTCACGCTCCTCACTCCGATGGACGGTGGTGTGGCTTGAAGGCATAGCATGCAATAGCTTTACCGCGGCAGTCCTCGAGTGCCACACGTCTTTTTTTTATTTATTGTAATGTGTGGATTATGATAGCGCCTAGATTACGAAAACTATTTTGAAAAAAGGATAATAAACTCTACTTATATCCAGTATACATACGCGCATCACTCGGCGCCACCTTCAACAGATCCGACAGCGCGGCCACCGAAGCGGTAGCCGCACGAGCCAGCCCCGCGTCAGGCCCGTGTGCTGCAGCTGCTGCGCGGGCTGCTAGCCGTGCGGCCACAGCTCGCGCCCACCATGACACCGCAGCGGTGGGTGTGCCCCCGCCCCACACTGCACGGACTACACCGCAGCACGCCGCGAATATCTGCGGTGTGAGAGGGGGCCAGTTAATAAGTTGATCCATTTCCTCACACACAGCGAAGCCTAATAACTGTACGCTGTGTTGATCCACCTAATCAACATTGCTCCGCGCGCACCATGACGCAAATATGGATATTTGTAATGTGATAGGAGAACAGAATATACGTAATAGACCACATATACTACTGTGTAACACAATATATTAACTAAGTAATGTGATAGGGAAAATGTTGGTGTATATTATGTGATACAATACTACGCGGAAAATTTTAATACATGCAATATTATAAAGCCTATATTTTTTAGCATTAAATAACGTAAACCTGCACAGGGCAAATAAAATTATATTACATAACGTTACGTTTAACATTACATTGTACGAGTCAGAAGATTCAATTTATGAGGATGTCAGAACTTTTTGTAAAATTATAATTGTGAAACAAATGAAATTATAAAAACATCTCGCCTCAATTATAGAAATTTAATAGATCTATAAATTATTAATATTATGTTAAGTTATATTTTTTTTTTTTCAGTTCAGTTAAATTTACATCTTGTTAATGTTTTTCACACACGACCTCGATTATCATCAAAACATACCTCGTTATCACGCGTATCCAGACAATGCCGCAAATGATTAATGCAGGGATAGTGCAGCAAGGGCAATGGCGGCGCACGCGCAAGTAACGCAGACATAGCCCGAGCACCGCACACACTCTCTATACGTTGCTCGCTATCCTCTGGAAAATTACATAACTATTATTTTAATACTATTAATTATTATTATACAAGTGGTAGTTCAAATGAAGATTAGTTTAATATTTGTTGACAGGTAAGATGATTATCACAGTTCTTAATGGAATGTACAGTTTTATATTTAGCGGCATTTCACTTGAAGCGGACACAGATTTCATAAAACGTTTATTTAATGGAGATCGTTAATCAGTCATCAAATTATTTAAAAATAACTTTTCTTTAGTTCATACAATAATTACATTCCAAGTCGCGCAAAAATCTTTCGTACCCATATTATCTAGGATATATTATAAAAGTGTAACATACTAAAACATAACCAAAATCTGTAACGTAATCTTGAAATCTATGTCCGCTTCGCGTGAAATGACCCATTAATAAATATATTAACGCATTATCGTTTACTTCGATTGCACACACAACATTAACAAAGACGAAACTTTTACCCGTGAACGGGTTAAAATTGCGTCTGTGTCGTTGTTTTACTTATGCCTCACATCATGGTATAATTATTTTATCCATACCAGTCTTAATGCGTTCCACGAGTTTAGCCAGCGTAGTATGGAGCAGTTTATCATGCTGTGCACGCGCATCGTCAGTTAATCGTGCGACATTCGACCTTAACGAGCAATAACCTTATTAGAAGAAATCCTACACAACGCTATACAGTCTTAACCCATTCCACGAGTTTAGCCAGCGTATACAGTAACTTATCATGCTGCGTACGCGCAACGTCAGTCAACCGCGCGACATTCGACCTTATTATAAAAATCCCTCCCCACAATTCTTACCAGTCTTAACCCGTTCCACAAGTTTAGCCAGCGTAGTATGCAGCAGCCTATCATGGTGTGCCCGTGCATCGTCAGTGAGCCTCGCGGGCCGGCACTCAGCGGCGCGCTGCAGCACGAGCACCGCCGCGTCGCTGGCCGTGCCGGCGCCGCTCACACGCAGCACCTCTGTCGCTATGTATAGCACGCTCGGTAGCACGGATAGTGCGCCTGTGGGGAGAGATAATGTAGATTTTATATTTTAAGGGTCGAAAATTGAATTATTTCATAATTTCTAGTCAAACCTATAGGTGTACCACTCTTAATCTACCTAAACGGGCATTACGGGAGACCTTATTTGAAATGCCTACATACAATTCTTACCAGTCTTAACCCGTTTCTAGTCCCTATTTCAATACTGATTTTAATTCATTATTCCGCAGCGCCGTACAAAAATTATCGAGACAATGGGAAAAAATCTCTACCTGTATTTTCGAATTCTCATCTGCACTCAGGTGGACAGCTTACAAGTGACGGCATAGTGCTTATTATTTTATGCTCTCGTATCGTTCTAGATAGGTCACCTGGTGGTTCAAATGACCCATAATTTTTTCAACATGGGCCTGTAGTCTATTATTCGTGAATAATAATATATATAAATAAATGCTGCAAAATTATTCGTATGCTGTTAAAACAACCCAAAACATTCGTATGTAGGCTTGTGGTGAATCTTACTCATAAAGAACTTTTTCGATATTACAATCCATCAAACTCACCCTGCGGACTAGTTAAGGAAGTCAGCTCGGACATGGCCATCATGCTCTTCACCAATAGCGTGTCCCCGTGAACCCCCAACCCCTTTCTAACCCCTATGACCCCCACACGCCCTGTTTGCTTCAACGGGCTAAGTGTTGGTAATCGCCGCACCAAGAGACATAGACAAACTTCTAAACACGCGAATACTAGAGATTTTCCCGGGGGTAGGTCTCCGGTAGGTCCACCTTCGCCGAGTGTGTGGACTGCTTCTAGTACTGATTGAGGGATTGAACCTTCTGTGTCGTTGGGTGCTAATTCTGAAAGTTAAATATTTATTGAATAAAGAAAATGAACAGGTGGTAGCGGAAGAATTCCAACCAATACCCGCGGCCCCATCATTAAAGCGGCTCGACGGAACACAGTGGGGTTTTAGTCAGTAAGAATCCGACATAACACGGCTCCTTCCCCGGGGGCCGCGGGTATCTTTGGAAGATTTCCCCACTTTAAAAAAAAGGGTGGTAACTATTAAATAGGGCGCAGAAATATTCCAAATTGTATGACATTAATTAAAGTCCCTAGAGACAACTTCTATATGAAAACGGATAGATAATAATATATTTTACTCTGCTTGAATGTGAAAATTTTATGATGAATCATTCTTCCATCGTCACACACACGTCATATACAAAACGTAAATACGTAACATTAATCGTTAAGAATGGAAAACTATTCCAAAAAAATTCTTAGTTAATGTGTTCGATAAATGTTAATAATATCATGTAATTTAATAAAATAGAACAAACCTTTAATTTTCAGCTGCATTTGCTCATGCAACTGCTCCCTAGCGCCAACTATGACCAATTGCAGAACATCCGCAGCCAATAGCAAAGCCTCAATGCTCTCTTGTGTTAGACCAGTGCGATGTATTATTTGGCATAATTCTATCGCTAACGCTCTGAAAAAAAAATAAACAAAAAAATTTAAACTGAATTTCAAAGAGAAAATGTTTTAAAAAAGCGTGTGTGCCGTGAAAACGTCATGTCAGATGTGAAACTTCTTTAGCAGGATTCAAAGATACCAAATTGTTTGCCTTACTCCATAACGTGACGGTATTGCCATGACGCGACTTTGAAATCTTACTCTCAACGCGCCTAATGAAGTTTCACTTCAATAATTTGTAAAAAATATTACAAAGTAAACATACTAAAAATCTGTTAAAAATGTTTTATGCTTAAAAACGTACCTGTCTTTAAGAAGACGAGCTCTATTTTCGGGTGCATCTAGTAAAGTAACTAGAGACAACAACACGGATATTGTATTTTCCACGCTCATGTCGCGTTGGGCACATAACGCTTCCATGCATATACCTGAGGAATAAAAAAATGTTGTATTTCATTTATTATTAAATAGCACTTTATTTCGTACGCTCTAGACTATATTTGCGATGACATTTAAATTAAAACGTGTAAAACGACATAATGGAATATTTAATTATAGTAAAGAAACTTACCAAAAAGAAGGTGGAATCGTTCATCAACTGGTTCGTAGAATTCAAAGTTTCCATTTTCTGTCTTATTTGTTTTGTTGTCAACGTTGTTATCGGAGTTTTCTGTAACAAACGTCTATTTTATTAGAGGTGAACAGGTTCGAATCAATAAATTTTTAGAAATCGTTTATAAACCGGATAAAGTATTTCACACATAAGATCTCTTTAGTGTCTTAAGGTGCGTACAAATTTCACGCGGCAGCCGCGTTCGACCAGAGTTTGCGTTCAGTGGCGCGCGAACCAATATGTAGAAATAAAATTTCGAAGAACGCGGCTTCCTCGAGCGGCAGGCGATCCAGTTCGAAGACCACTTAGAACCAGTACAATAAAGAAGAGGCGCGCGCTTTTAATCTCTCCCTGATAATAATATTTCTGAACAATAAACGTCTCTCCACTAGTCTCTATTTCCTACTTCAAATTACCAGTATGTGTATGAGTATCCGCATAATGCGCGTTGTACCGCAGTGCAGCGGCGTACAACAGCGAGGGCCAGGCGGTGGCGTAGTGCGCGCGGGAAGCCTCCGCCGTCTCCGCTGCGTAGAACGCACCGCCACCGTGCGGCAGCTGCGATGCGAACTCTGACAAAATAAAAAAAAGACGTGTGGCACTCGGGGACTGCCGCGGTAAAGCTATTGCATGCTATGGCTTCAAGCCACACCTCCGTGCCCGTCGGAGTGGGGAGCGTGAGGTTTTTTCGTTACGGAATTTCTGGATTCGGTCCCCGCGCTCAAGGCCCGCGATAGAAGCTATGCAATAGCTTAAAAATACAAGTTTAAAATATTTTTTATTTAGTAAAGTTAAGAGCTACATAAAGAACATAAAGAAAAATTTTAATTCAAATTGTAACGACTTTTTTTGTTGGTTATTTGGAGAATGTACAGCTGAAATTTAACAAAAGATACAGAATAAATAACAAAATGGTAATCAGAGACTTTCAATAAAAGCCCATAAAAAACAATAAAAACAATCTGAGCGTTAACGTACATGAGTCAAATGCTTATTAATAGTGTACTTCTCTAATTACATATCGGAATAAAATTTAACATTTGTATACATAACCATACTACAATGTGACATATTAGCTTCATTTCAGTTTGTTTGGATGAAAACTTACACAAACATTATATAAGGATTATTGCAAATATTACTGCAAATAAAAATAAAACCTTCCCGCCTAAAAACTATAAAATAATCTAATTTATGTACTACGTAAAAACAACTAAATCTCACCAGGCGGCAAACTCAACAACGCATGATCCCTCAACGCAGCCAACCAATTCTCGCTCAAACTTTCCAACTCCGGTTCGACCAACTTCAACAGACTTTCTCCTTTCGACTCAAATTCACCATAATCATCTTCCTCTTGATCTATAATAGCGTTATCTATCTCATTGTTGTTCTGCATCACTTGGTTCCGCCATTTTGCTATTTCCACCTTGTTGTTGATCAGTTTAGTGTCGAGTTGTTTGACGTAGCTGCCTGGAGCGCTATCGTTGCTCACCATTGCTACTATGTATACCTAGAAATTTATATTTTAATCGTATTTAATCGTAAAAAAATGTAAATTTGGTAAAATAACTATATGACAGGGACAAGATACTAATAAATTTATTAACTACATGAAAAAAACGATTTCAGAATTGCATTACTTACTTCAGCCCATGCCTTCAGAATGGACAGCTTTTCCAATGTCGCCATACTTTCGTTGTATATAAGAGTTGTGTTTCCCTTCTTATTTAATTTATCCAAACTGGAAACTAGCAGTTGATGGACTCTAAAAATGTACAATACGAATTATTTATATTATCCGAATAATTAATTGTTGCTTTTACGGCAGTACAAGCAAATAAGTATGTATGTATGTACCACCAAGTATTAATCGACTATCGAGATACAAAACCATAACGTGTGACTAATATTATTGAAGTGAAACTTCTTTATCGGGGTTGGAAAAAAATTAAGTGTAACATTTTTTCGTTACGCGTGACATTTTTCCATTACGCGCCATCTTTTTCTTATCCCTACCACGCGTGATTCGACGTAGTTCTGTAAAGTTGCATAATGCATATAGTAAATTATTTTTTGACTAATAAGGTCATAAAGAAGTTTCACTTCTTAAGTGTGTACACCAGTACACGCACACATTTTTTTAATGCTTTATACTGCTGCATAATTGTATTTAAAAAATCATCCAAATTTATTCAATTATACATTAGCATAAACATCAAAAATACATCACGTCACAATGCTTATGAGCGGTTTTGACCATTTGAACATGATAATTTTTCAACATCCTCTGCCTACCTCCATAAAAAAATAAAGATGGGTTGCACTCCGGGGGAGTGCCGGCAGAAGTGAAAAGTTGATTATTAACGTTGAGCATGTTTGATATTTTGGAATGGTATCCGTCTTACGCATGGAATATAAGGGCAAAAAAAAAGACATCCGTCTTACGCTTTTTCGATCAGGCCACGTGTCCTGACGCGAGTTTAAGATTTTATACCCAACGCCGCTAAAGAAGTTTTCACTTCAATACACTCCCCCACACACTAACCTGCGCAAATCATTAATATCCCGAGCAACCCCGCAGCCAATCCACGCAGAGCACACATCACAAGCGGCCGCAGTCACGTGGGAGGCGGTGTCACCTGCAAATGCTGGACGAACTGCTGCACCCACCTGTATGCAAAATACATTTTGACGTGACAACGTCTTACAATTCGATTGAGCCGGCTGCACGCACGAAAAAACATGACTCATGCGGCGTTACCTCGCTCTGAGGCGTTCCATGTGAGTCTTGAAGTGCAAGCGAGAGCGCGGAACGAGCGACAAAGAAGCACAATCGGACGTTGTCACGTTCAACTATCGTCAGTAAACCGACTTTACAGACAACCAATTTTTTGTTTTTAGCGATGTTATAAAACTAAAGAGTTAATTGTTTGTTGGTGAGAAATACTGGTTCAAAATGGAAATTCCTTTTTGTGTTGGATAGTATATAAGCTACAAGATTCAGACGCGGACGAAATGATGGAGCTTAGTTAGTTCCTATTACTTGGAACAAAGTTATAAGGATTAATTTGAATACGAAAATAAAAGAAATTTCATAACTGTCATAACAAAAATATTCAGTCTAAACGAAACATCTTTAAATTGTACTACATTACGTTTAATTTGAATATGATTTAAATCTAACCTGAGCCTGATACTGTTCCATAAGCAAATGTCCCGGGAAGTCTGGTTCAGGGGCCCTCGCGTATTGCTGTATTATCATTTGCAGTGTTTTTAGCCCACATAGTCTTAATGCATCCGACTCTCCAGTCGCACCGACGAATGCCATACGAACTAAGTCTGATAGATGCAGGGAGAGATAATCACCTGGAAAAAAATGAAGTTGAAAATGATAGTAGAAATAACGTGAAATTTATAGCAAAGAATGTGATACAGTATATTATGATGACTAAAATAAAAAATCCAATATGATGATTATAGATCTAATTTCAGGCCTTTCAATATTGTAAAATACACAAATGAATATGCTGATATTATAGTGTTTAGACTTCACCCTAAAATATATGATCTTTCTTAAAGCATATGACTAAGTTTAAAGTTTTTAAATATCTTAATAAATAAATTGAAAATTTATAATGGTAAGACAAACTACAAAGTAACAAAATAGGTACTACATTTAAAAGAGATTTTACTATTATAAAACATTAAAATAAAACAATAACTACCTGTAGGATCTTTCTGTAACTTCTCCTTCGCCTTAACAAGATCGAAGTGCGCCGCTTCACCGGTCGCTTCGCAAGCTGACATTATTTTCTGAATACACTCCATTGCAAATACCTAAAATATTACATTCAAATTTTCCAATTTTTCACATTAAACAAGAAACTTTTTAATATACTCATTTATCATTTTATTGCATCGTGTCTAGAAATATTACAACCATTATTTCCATAAAAAGTGACAAAATAAAATAAGCTAGCAAATATACTCAAATTTACTCATTTTTGTAACAATTTAAGTTTGAGTATTATATGTGCTTTAAGTCATTTTAATGAATTTAAAATATTATTTATTCTTATATAAATAAATACCAACCCGTGTCGGCCATCTTGGCTGAACAGCTGGATGGGTCGATTGTTCAGACTCCGCGTGGAATTCTGCCTGATCATCGTCGCCTTCAAGATCGTCGGTGTCTGGGTTGTTGCTATCCTCTATGAGAGAAAAAAAAAGTTGATTATTTTATTACATATAAGTTATAAGTGTGTGTAGATCGTAATTATCATAGAAAATGATCTATTTGAAAAATCGAATGATATTCTTTAACATTGACATGAGAAAATCTACTAATTCTGTTACTTTAAGCTTTATGTTTATAATTCACTATTCATTTGTTTTAAGTTATTTATTCACATACACTTTAACAGTACACGTTACCGGTTTTACTGATCAATGGCCAGTAAACAGCAAGTTAGTGTATCCCGAGCATATTATGATAAATCACTTATATCTCTCTATATCAATGTACCTAAATAGATGTTTCTAGAAATCTCTTATTTACTTCGACTGACAGGTTTGAAGGAAGGCAGGGCCTCTACCAACCAAGCCAGAGGTCGTGGGTTCGATTCCCACCCAGGGAAAATATTTGTGTGATAAAAAAAAACACAAGCGAAGGCTTAGTATGGGATCAGATCGTGCCGTGTGTGAAAATTGTCCTAAGATATATTTTATTGATTTATTTAACTTACCAAGTTTAACAGTGAGCACTCGTTTGGCCAACGCGAGCCACTCCTTCACAGAGCCGTTGGCGGCAGCGGCCAACAAGCAACAAGTTAGTGTATCCCGGGCATATGATATCGCACTTTCATCTCTTTCCGTGTCTAGATATGCGAATAGTGCCCCGGGTAATCCTGTTTCTGTTATTACTACACCTGGAGGTAGTTAAAAATATTGTTATCATACATTAAATAAGTTCATTAAAATGAACTGTTTAGAAACAGCTTTGGCAGGTACTTTGTAATTAATATTTAAATGTTTTTTTCGACTGTCAACTAAAATCCACAGTTACATATGCAGTTAACATATATTAAGAATATTGGAATTAAACATAAAATGTTGGAAATTAAGTCTGATGCTCAAATAGTTTATACGACCTTTACTATTTTTTGATGTTAATTCGATAGATCAAGAATCATGAAATATAACTAGAAATAACAATATACCATACCACAATACGGTTTAACAGGCACGTGGTCTTTAGCCAACATGGCATATTTGCAGACTTCAGCCGCTTCCCGCTGCGACAACTGTCTGAGACAGCACAACGCCGCGCGACGAACAGATAGCTCCGGGGAGGACAAATCACGCTAAAATAAAAAAATTACCCTTATATAATTTATTTTTAATTTAAAAATGTTAATAAAATACAGCAAAACACAAGTATATTTTATGTAAATCCTAAACAATTCATTTACAATTCATTTATTAACAATTCAATATACAAGAGACATAAGCGGATTAAGGTAAAGATTCCTGGGATAACTATATAAGAAAAAATCTTTGATTATGTTATAAAATGACAAAAATGGCAAGCTTAAAGCTAGCCATTTTTCTGACAGTCCTTTAATTAATACTGATAGATGAATTCATGTTTTGTATAATCCGATACACTAAGTCAACATTTTATGATCAAAATAATATCATAATACCATAATTCAATTAAAATAACAAAACAGGTAAACTATAAATGTTGTTTTGTTATGTAATACGATGAAAGAGATTGAGCCTCACAACACAGGGGATCCTAGTGTGGGGTTCAATGCAACATATGTTA
>CAJQZN010017179.1:0-13456 GCA_907164685.1 Colias eurytheme | reverse complement strand
AAAATTTAGTTAAATAACGGTAGCTAACGGGTTTTTTACAACTATAGACCCAGCCTCCCTTTCCACTAACAGTTGCTCAAACAAGTTTTTGCCACTAGAGATAGAAACGTCCGTTAAATTTAAATGCATTGCATAGTGATTCATTATGTTATAATAGTTTAAATTAGAATGCGCTAAACGTCACGGTGTCAACGACCCCGCGCCATATTAAGTACGAGACATCAAATCAAAAATTACATTTTAAATTTTATGGAGCGTCAAGCGGAGCTAACAATTAAGATTTCAAGAGCATAAGCATCACGGATGGCTGCTATCGTGTGTGAGCTATCTTTTTATTAGTTTCGTATCTAATTACCGCACTAATTAAATTTATTTTGATGCTAACTGGGAAGTTTAAGTTTATGATATTATTTTCACATGTCAGTGTTTAAACTTCTTAAGGGGAAGCTACGCCATTCCGGTAAAAAGTCAAATATTTCATTTTGATATGAATTGATTTTGTTTATGATCAAAAGCTCATATCGTCATGTTGAATCAATCTTTTACATTAAAAGATTTGTATTCTCAATGTACAGTATCGTTCATTGGTATTTAAATTCTCAAATTTGATACATGACTCATAAAAAACAGCATCAACAACAAACGAATTTAAAGTCATTATATTATTACTGACAAAGCGCGCTATCCCCTCGCAGTATCGATCTCCAGGACCGCAGTCGAGTGCCTACTACCTAGGGTGGTGTCTGCGAGGGATATTCGGAAATACATAGCATCTAGATGCGTAGGGACTTGAAATGCCTAACTTTTGTAGGTGTATTCGCCCCTTTTTCGTACGCTTTGATTATAATCTTAATGGATAACTAGTTCGAAATAAACAGAATACCATGTTAGGTTATTGTTATTTAATTAAAAAGTAACATTTAAGTAATTAATTCATATTTATGTTTTAAAGTTCGTTGCACTGCTAGAATCGTAATTCATAAGCTAGGTATTTAATTTTTTATAATCTATTCATGACGCGCTAAAATTATTTAAATAATAAATTTTATAATGCACATAAATATGTATATTTAATTAATACTATCTCTGTGTTTTAGTGATTTACTCAAAACTATTAATAGTTTAAACTGCATCACATCTATAGTTTTGTTTAAAAAAAACATATATTATTCCATGCCATATGCTATCTGCATTCCATATTTCTTCTCAACCAATTTAGTAGTTTTTTTGCGATTATTCATATTTAAGCGAAAAAACAAACGTTAGTGTTGGTAGTAAGTATGAGGTTTCGTCCCATTTTGAAGTTATACTGTTGCATGGGTTAAATTTACATATTTTACAACATGTGCTCAGCACTGCAACGCACCCCCGCTTAGGTATTAGGGTTGTTTGCTCTCAATCGATTCCATTCGGGAAGTTTTTGCATCCCTTTCCACCCTTCGAGGTCTCTCTCACAGGCCACTGTCCTGTCTGAGCAGATTATAATTGCGATCAAGTACTATTTGTACATGGAAGTTCTTTCGCAATTTTTTCTTGCATACTAAACCTTTAAAATTATAAAGAGAAAAGGTTTTTTGTTTGTTTGTTTTACACAAAAACTATTCGATCGATTTAAACAATACTTTTACCATTAGAAAGCTATATTTTTAACGAGTAACTTAGGTTCTGTTTTTTATTATCCAGGGTTAACAGTATTAACACAAGCAATAGTAAATTATATTTGTAGTTTTGTTTATCATGTTACAAATGGTACCTAAGTTAACGAAAAATCGTTGTTCAATTACTACAGTTTACGTATTCCATTTAAATATATTTAATTGAATTAAACAGTTGTTGATAGAACTAATTAACATGAAGTTGTTTTATGTTATTAATTGTTATCACAATACAAGAATGATTCATTTTCTAACTAATAAGTTTAGGTTACAGGAAAATATTAAGTTCAATCACCAAGCAATACATATTTCAATAACAAACTATATGTAGTCGTTAAAATTTTAAAGATATTTTTGTATGTTTCATCGACGATTTTTTTTATGTAATGCATGGAATATCTTCACTTCATTCAGGTTATAATTTATCAAATAATTTACCAAA
This sequence comes from Colias eurytheme, assembly GCA_907164685.1. NCBI lineage: Eukaryota > Metazoa > Arthropoda > Insecta > Lepidoptera > Pieridae > Colias > Colias eurytheme. The sequence continues at coordinate 11,359 of CAJQZN010017179.1, read as the reverse complement.
TATTTTGTATCATAGGAAAAATATTTTCAGTACAAAGAAGAACTCTCATTTTATGATAGACTAGCGACCCGCCCCGGCTTCGCACGGGTGCAATGCTGATACTAAATACACTACAGAAAAATTGTGAACGTTGTATAGGTATAAAAATATAGCGGCCCGCTCCGGCATCGCAATTCGCACGGGTATAAAATACATAGCCGGGCGGCCGCAAACGCTACGTCCCGCAATTTTTAAATCTGTAATATCTTCGAAAATATTCACTTAAATCATGCGGTGTAAAGGGCCATATAGATCTATATTAAATGAACAATGTATCCATGGTATTTAATTGCTTAAGGATTAATGCTGTATTGGTTAAAATCGCTTCGAAAATTAGCCATTATTTGTCGTAAAAAGTAAATGACAAAAAAAAGTTATTGTGGGTTATCCAAAAGAGATAGACATATACCATCGCGGACTTTTCTGTAGACCTTTTCAATGTGTATAATACTTAGTACATTATTTTGATAAAACTCGTAGGGTTCAGCCTGCGTTTGCAATGTAAGCGGAATAAATGTAATTTTTTACGACATCACATTAGAAACCTCAAAAATAACAGTACTTCTCCACTACTTAATGGATATTATTATACATATAAACCTTCCTCTTGAATCACTCTATCTATTAAAAAAAACCGCATCAAAATCCGTTGCGTAGTTTCAAAGATTTAAGCGTACAAAGGGACATAGGGACATAGGGACAGGGAAAGCGACTTTGTTTTATACTATGTAGTGATATTCAAATGTAACTAAGATAAATTATTATTTTTAGCGCTATAGCAGCTACTTCTTATCAAATGTAGATCTATTCCTTATATTATATTGATACAAATGATGGCTTAATTGAAGTAATTATCAATTAAATATTTCGTGTACGATCACATTTATACGCTTTGATGCGTGAAAGTGGGAAAGTCTGTCATTACATCGAAACCGGTTCATGTCTTTTGTTATAAAGTTATTTATTTATGCGTTAAATAAAACGAGAGTGGTACACGAATCAATTTAATGAATAGAATAATTTATGTAACGAAACTTACCTAGTTACCGAAATTGTATCAATGCTCTCAAAATTTATTGCTATGTTGAAGCTATAAACATTTTATGGCCATAAACTGACACGGGTTTTCCAACTTCTCCACTTTCCTTATTAAAAGTTAATCTAATTCTAATAAATTGTTAGTAATTAAGTCACGTACTTAAGTACTTTGTTATGACATATTCTTTTGACTCACGTCCTAAAGTATTGATTGAATTGAAATGCTTAAAAACAGCTTGATGTGTCAAGCATGTGTTCGACATTAGTCAGATATCTATTTTTGAACTCTGATACACTTCGAGCGTATCCTTTAACGTCCTTTTATTTTTAATTTCAGAAAAATGTGTTATCCAAAAATATCTGCATCGGATTTATTTCAAGTGATGAACGGATTTTAAGTTGAACGACACCATTTGTTAACCGGTACGGAGTAATTGTATTTATTAACATAACTTTGCACGATGGGAAGCGAACCATAAAAGATAGTTAAAGATAGTTATTCTAGCTTACATTTCGGTCTATATATTTTCGGCACGAAATATTTATGACTCATGCAATGTTCCGACGAGTGCTCCCCCTTAAATAAAGTCACCCTCACACTATCATTTAATTGTTCCAAATATCGATTTATTTACGTAAATTATACGATTACAATAAACTTCAGAGATGTGGGTAATATAATAACGTAAAACCTTGTTTACCGTCAAGTAACCACGGTCATCTCGTATTACTCATACTAAAGGGAATGTTTTATCCGTGTCTTTATCGTTCAATGCATAAAATGAACAAAAGTACACGCAACGGCAGATTGTTTTAAAAACCGTATACGTAGATGAAGTCATGCAACCGCTCCCACCCGGCGAAATAAGTTCCGTTATTGACACAAAACAAAACATATGAAACGCTAACTTTACTTTTAAAAGTTAAAAATCGAACTCGATATTTTTAAATCGACGGAAATTAAAAATGGAATGTCAAATTATTCACAAATATTTCCGCTATTTTAAATGGGCAAAGGAAACGCATTAAACAGCCAAGTAAAAGTAAAAGATGACTTACCTATTTATTTGGTTACGTAGAAAAATCACGTACACAGCGCTCGACGGGCAAAATGCGACTGTCTGTCTGTATTGAAGTACAGCGGTAGTATGCGGGACCGATAAATCGGGGGTGGCGGGCGCGGGCCGGCAGTTCGTCGCACCTATAGTTGTATGTACCACGTTCGATGATTCATTCACATAAGTTATCGTTAACAATACAAAGAAATTAAAGGACAATTACTATCAACGTGAAGCGTCACTCGTTGACACAGATAAAACAAAAGTGCCTCCAAACAACAGTTTCGAAAAACGGTTGATCTATTTAAATTTTAAACTAACGCTCATTTTCTAATGTATAATATTTAAAATAACGAATAATTATGTACATATTTTTCCATATGTAAATATCATTTGTTTGTAATTCTTATCTTAGTAATCTGATAAGGTGTTGTTTTGATACTTTAATAATTACATTAAAGAAATAATGAAATCACAAAAATCATCTCTATAGTACATCAGAATCCTGTAGCCTCATAGATTAGATATACATAATATTCAAACGTACTATGTGCGTTGACGAGACTACAAATACACAAATAGGTAGGTGTATCATAGTATGCGGGCGGGCATTGATTTTTTTCGTCGACCTTTTTTTTTTTTTTTTTTTTTGTGGTGTCTCTCAATGTTAGCCAGAAGGGCTTCTACATTTTAACGCGGACGCGGGGGTGAACTGAAGGTTCACCCTGGTAGCGACATGCACAAGGGCGTCCCCCCTTGACGGGGACCACGAACTTCGGCTTGAGCTGTCGCTTGAGTGGAGGAGGCCAGAGGGGCCCTAATCGGACGGGCGCTCACCCGGGTGGGCGCGGGAACGCGGAACAAGGGACCTCGTCTTCGCCGGCGAAGACGGTGTACGCTTTCTGCTGTGGTGTGTGCGGTGTCGCGGTTGGTTCGACGTTGGGCTTCAATCGCCGAGTCTAGCCGTGCGTTGGCTTTGGTAATGTCGTCGTCGGAGTCGTCCAAGACGTGTCTCGGCCGCCTGCGACGACGAGTGGGATCGGGATTCGCGACGTATGCGATGGCCTTTGTCACCAATGGGTTGGGGTGGTTTTTAGCCTTGTCTTCGTCGACCTTAACCTTCCGGATAGCTTCCCGCTCCTAAATTCTATAGAAAGGGGAATAATCTAAAATTTTAATAATAGGGTTTAGGATACCCAATTCATCTATTATATGGAAATCTAGAACAATCTACGTATAATTTTTTTTTTTTATACGACCGAATACGAATTTTATGTACTTAGAGGGGGATAAGGTGGATTGGAGGAACCGCGACAAACTCCCCTCCCCAAACCATTTATATTCAGACCAAAAGCCCATCTGAAATTACTGCCTATATAGGCTATAGCCGTCACGCTGAATTATTGTAAGAATAAACGTATAATAGAAATTTGTCTGAGTAATAACTACTTAATAACGACGAAATTTAATCATAATTCGAGTCTGAAGAGGTTAATATAATTATTGAAACGTTTTTGAATTCGAACTTTTTGATTTCAAGTATTATATTAGAATTTATAATATTATGATTCTAATTATGAAATGTTTAATAAGTATATAGAAAATAGAAATCATAACTCCAGAGTTACTAATTAAAACTTCTATAATTAAATTAAAATGTGGTATTATGTGAATAGTACCTACCATTTACCAACTACACACTGATTTGTATTTGTGATGCGGGAACTGTAGATAGATCATTAATTACAATTTAATCGGCGAACAAAGATCCGAGATCTACGGAAGTTGTAGGTAATGTTACAAGGCAGTCTTACTAATTAGCTCTTTCAGAATAATTAAGGCATACCTTTATTTAATTAGTCGCTCTTGTATTCTATGTCAAGAATGATTTAAGTTAATTTCTTATTTGCAGGATTTATATAATAAACTAGCGGTCCGCCCCGGCTTCGCCCGTGGTACATGTTTACGTTTTCTCTACATAGGAACCATCCTCGTACTTCAAGGAATATAATAAAAAAAGAATTATCGAAATCGGTTCAGCCGTTCTCGAGTTATGCGCTTACCAACACATTTTGCGATTCATTTTTATATATAAGATGCGATCATTTAAAAAGAAGAGTACACGTGTCAGAAGTTAAACTTCTTTGGCAAGATTCAAGGATACCAAAATCGTCGCCTTACTCCATGACGTGACGTTATTCCCATGACGCGACCTTGAAACTTTGCTCTCAACGCGCATAAAGAAGTTTCAATTCAAAAATATGTAAGTTAACAGTAATAAAATGTACATTTTCCATGCCGTATTTTATCCTAGTTCTTTTCGCTAGAAGCAACAGTGTGCATTTTCTTTGATAGGTACTTAGATTAGTAGGTATGTATATTGGTCTATTAAGAAAATTAATACCAATACTTTGAAACTGCACAAAAACAAACCTAATAAATATTAATCATGAATGTAACTAAGCGAAAATGGGAAATTAAACAAAATTGGTGAACTAAAGTTGGTGAAGTTTATTGCGTAGCGATATCGTGATAAGCGGCTGTTTGATAACGGTATTTGAACAGCGTTCCCAACCGTACGATAATTATCGTACAAACACGATAATTTGGTGCCTACGTACGATGTACGATAGCATGTTATTATCGTACGCTGATTTTACGATAATTTCTATCAGGCAAAATTCGAGAATTTATATTATTTCACCCATACAAATATGAAATTTTGACGTGTTTAATATCGAACTTTCATGGGAACAGTGAAATTTTGTCAGATTGAATTTTAAACTTGGCGCGTTTATTGAACATAAAGTGGAAATGGAATCGGTTCAGGTCTGTAGTCTGTACCACGCGTAAAACCAAAGAGTATAATGAATATTATACGTAAAACGTTTGGGTTTCAGTGTCCCGTTGATTTGACAGCGGTAGTTAAACAAAGATTAACTATAGAGAACTTGCATACTTATCAATATTACAATTTATATGATTTATTTATTTATAATTGACTTTATTCTAAAAAGTACGATAATTTCGAACCAAAAACGCCTAATGTACGATAATTTTACGCCCCTTGTACGATAATCAGCTCACTTCAGGTTGCTAACACTGTATTTGAAGTGCTATCGGTCACTCGCAGATTAGATTATTTTTGCAGAAAAGTTTCATAACACGGTTCTCTTTTATAAATATCTTAGTTTTGTTTTGTATTTATTTTCAAGCCTCGCACGTGGTGTATATAAAAACGTAGGCTGTATATGCTAATATAATATACGTAGTATATTATTATTAGTCTGTGCTAATATTATAAAGCTGAAGAATTTGTTTGTTTGTTTATACGCGCTAATCTCAGAAACTACTGATCCGATTTGAAAAATTCTTTCGGTGTTAGATATACCATTTATCGAGGAAGGCTATAAGGCTATATATCAATTTAAAATAATTTGATGAAAAAATACAGGAGTTATTCTTCTAAATTTTGATTGTCATCGTATTACTTAAATGGTCTGTTTTCAATAATTGCTCGTGAGTTTAAAGTTTTCTGAAAAATTGCTCGTCGTAAAAATAAAAAGTAATGTTTTAGACTATATTATATTATGTATTTTATTATCTAAACGAAGCTTAATTTAAAATGATTTTATGTAACCTGCTCTAGGTAGAGCTGTTACGCTTTGGTTAATTTAATTTAAAGACAAAAAACATTTTATAATTTCTCATTGCACTGTTACCTAGTTATGAATCTAAAATTTCATAGTTAGTTTGTTTAAAAATTTACCTTTAGAAGGTTAAAAATAAATTGCATAAATGATTCCTACGATAATAATAAGGTACTTAGGTATGAGAAAATAGACTCTTTTTCGTTAGAGCTGTATCTTATTGAATTAATGTCTGGACGTCTGGTTGCGTCCTTAGTTTGTCCTGACCCCATTTGAAAAGAATGTGTTTACATGTTTACGACTAGAACAAAATTATTTATGTCTGCTCTAGAGATACAGTTTCAGTCTTTCTTTTATTTCTTTCGTGTATTCGTCGATCTATATTTAATTAATCTTGTTTATTCGAAATAAATCAACTCTTACGAAATTTTATAGAAAAAAATTGAATAAAAAGCGGACTACAGCATTGAGATAATATTAATATGGAGTCGATACCGCCTACACCACTTATGTTCCACTCAACATACGTCATGTGGCGTAACTGCACTCAGTCGCTTGCTCGCTATTGGCGCGAACGTCACGCTCATTTTTTATTTGTTTTAAAGTGAAACGCATCAAATATGCCTACGTGTGTGTTACGATATTGCACAAATAATACAAATAATACGGAAAAGTGCAAAGGAATAACTTATAGATAATCATTTTTAAAACTTAGTTAGAACAAAATTTTTGGCGGGCGACATTTTGCGTCATTTGTCATAGATTATTTAAGATATGACATTGGGCATGAAATAAGTGTTGTTAGTAATATTTGCTGGCGTATATTTTTATAGTATAAAATAATAATTTTACATATTTAGAAAAGCATAGACTGGTTAATTGAAAAAAGGTGAAATCATGAAATATGAAAATCAATTACTTAATCACCAATTTTTTTTTGTTAATTGATTTTAATCAATTTTAATTGATATTGTATAAGCTACTGACTTGAACGTATCATTGAATTATTATTTATTTATCTGCACTAATATTATAAAGAGGAAAACTTTGTTTGTTTGTTTGATTGTAATAAATAGGCTCATAAACTATTGGACCAATTTTGATGAAATTTGGCACAGACAATCTTTAGACCCTGAGAAAAAACATAGGCTACTTTTTATTGCGAAATATGTACCACGGGCGAAGCCGGGGCGGACCGCTAGTTCAGAGATTAACATTTTTTCTATTCAAGGTTTCCATGTCTGGGCCGTGAAGAAAGGGAAAAATGGGTAAAATTTGTCCAAAACAACCGCAGTGAAGAAACCTGGTTACCATCCGATAGAACTTGCGTCTGTTCATTGCATTTTCGCGATGAGGATAAATATACCACAAAAGCGATATATTCTAAAGAAGTCTGCTGTTCCTTGTATTGATGTTAGTAATAATAATAAAATTTTACGGATTTGTATAACAAATAAAATATTATTTTAGCCATCACTAACATTATTATTATTATATTTATTTTAGCCGAAGGTGTGCTACAATAGTACTGGAACAATACAAGCAATTTCTGAGCCGGGAACATGTTCTGAGGATGATGAACTAAATATAAATAAACACAATTTTTACACGGCTTTTATTTTTTTTCTAAAAAAGGCTCAATTTGTAAGGAATGAAACTTCCCATAGCCCTGACTGAACCTCCTCATCCTATATTATATGCCAGATATTGTTAGCCCCGCGTAGTAAAGTCAGTAAACTATCTAAAATAAATATTAAGTAAGTACAAAGAAAATTTCAAGTCAACGTGCATGTAAGGAGTGGCACCCAATAAAATAGACAGAAAGAAACAAAGTGTCGCCTCTATAGCGGTGAGTCAGTGACATCGCATAATCTATGACTGTCTAGCCGTCATTCGCGCGCCCCGCGCCGCCATCTTGGCGCACAGATTTTGTTCGTGGTGTCTGCTCCATAATAGTATTATCTCAATGGACTACAGTGTAGTTATTTCTTTCAGATTTACGGTTTACCTCTTTTTCGAATTACGCAGTTAATAGTTTTGCAGTACGAAAACACATCGTAGCAAATAATCATGTATTTCCAGTTATAAATTCAGTCATTCTTCACTTTTATGAGATACATTTAGTATCTATATAGTGTTAGTCAAAACATTTCACCTTGATCTTGATCTTCGAACGAACTCTACAGCGTAGGCAGCGCCTGGTTTAATTTGATTAGCAAATGTCCTTGATTTTGGTACGTGCTTATTGATTGCCGAAAATACGTGTTATTGCTAAATATTGTACCTAGTTACATAAGTACTTTCTTTTCAATGTTGTATATGAGTCAATAATAATCTGATATATTATATTATGTGATTTATGAATTCATGACTTTTCATGGTTACCTACATTCGACAGAAATCTCGAGATATTATTAGACCTTCTAGAATCCAGGATTTTCTATTCTGTAGATAACGGAAAACCAATAAAATAAGAATACTATCAAAGAATCTTAAATTATTGCACTGCTATCTGAAAGTAGAACTAACTATTATAATCTATTTATTCTGTAATATTCATATTTTCCTCAAAGGTTGTCCACAGCAGTTGAATATGACCTCCATCAGGAATCGAACCTGAAGCTTTCTACACTAACAATAATACCAACACTCATATTATAATAAAGCTGGGACTGTGTTTTATTCCACTAAGGACTAACAATTTAAGGAGGTTCTCAATTCAGCAGTTTTTTTTGCTTAAGTAAGGTAATGCCATTCATTGTATGTAATTTTTCCGGTTTAGTTTTTTGACGAAAAATATACTTAAACCATAAACTTAAAAATTAAAAAATATGTGTTACACCGGGAAGGGGGACAATTAAATAAAACACGTATTGCCTGAAATAAAATTTTTATTATCTGTTTTTCTTTTTTTTAACTCAATGTAACTTTCTTTTTTCAATGCGTTTACATTTTTCGTACAAAGTATAAAATTACGTCTACTATACATAAACTTACGAGATCTATTCCCGGCTTTTATTTATAGTCTAGGTTTAATCACTTTTATATAGAATTTAAGAAAAATAAAATTTAATCTTAACAAATTAATAGATCTTCTGTGCGGTAGGCAAAGATGGTGGGTTTGATTTTAAGCAAGAAATGAACTAATAATTTAAGAAGCGTAATCAATTATAATAAAGGATAAAGACCAAGAATATTTTTAAGGAAATTAATATAACTTGTTTATACAAATCTAAGCAAAGATAACACAATGCAATAACGATGATTTTTATCTGGAACTCACTTCCAGTTTTATTAATCTTAAGCATCTAAAATGAAAGGTTTATCCTTTTCATTTTCACTCTTTCACTTGAAAGATTTTACAAAATTGTAATTAGTTATATCTATTAAAGTTAATAAGTAAGGGGACAGTTAATATAGATAAAATATACTGAATGCTATTCGTTACGGCTATTGAATAGTATATAAGCCATAAACAAAATATACAATTTGCTTTTGCAAGAAACATATAATAACAAAAGCGTTTTAATCCTACGTCTTTACATGGTGATATAACGAAAATTAATAAATCTATCACCTTTGAACTTCAGCATCTAAAACTGTCAAGCATTAACTGAATTAATTTTAAGTATATTATATACAAGGAAAACTGACATTCTTTCTTGCAGAATTATTTAATGGCGCATATAACCACCGCTCTACAAAATATTCCTGGCCTCTTTTCATACCTAACCTAGAACCTTTTTTATCATTGCAATATTTTTTGGAAATTCCCTTCTCAAATATCAATATGCAAAACCTAACCTAAATAACGTTTAAACAAAATATATTATTTCTCTCTTTCGGTGGACAAATGTTATTTACATTTATTTAAAAGTAATTAAAGCACATTTATCTAATATTTTTAAATGATATGTTTTAAGAAAATTAATAGAAAAAAACGAAATTGGAATATAATTTTAAGGCACACGTGGCGTATGTAACGCGATATATTTTTAATTTGTTATATTTATAATGAGTCACTTTAAAAAATATAGCCGTTAACTTTTTGTTTTTTGTTAATAATCAGAAATTAACGGAAAAAAAACAGACATGTAAGAAATTATCGTACGAAAGAAAACATTCCATCTGTTGATTGAATAAACAAAATTTATGATTTGTACGAGATTTTAATTTTTAATCATGTGGAATAGTTGTTAATAGCAAATATTTGACTTGCTATACATTCCAGAAAAATGGTTTTAACTTTATCGATTAAAAATGAATAGGGGAGATTACAGGCTATGTGGAATTGTGCGCGACAAGTTCAGTAAATATTCTCTATGCTTTGGGGAAAACAAACATATTATTTATCCCCTTATCTACGGCGGAAAGAGAAGAGCAAAATTCAATCAACAGATGGCGCTATACTAAAAAATTGGAAATAAAAACTACATAACAACCGCCTTCAGGACATTGCTAACTTTACAATTGCACACGGGGCAGCGCTTCGCTTTGGCCCAAACTTTAACAGCGCACTTATAACAACAACATATATGCGCTATTCGCCCGTGGACGAACACGCCCGACTTCGGCTCTGCGAAACAAACTATGCACATGTCGTCTTTCGCCTCTAATTTATCTTTTAACAACACATCGGGTGGTAATATATTGTTGTCTATGGTCAGCGCGGGATCGCTGACCATTTTGACTATGGGCTGTACGTCGGCAACCGACGCGTCGGATTCGGAATCCGTGTAGTCGGTCCGGATCCGTTTGTTGTTCCGGTCGACGGAATCCGCGCGCCGCTTGCGCCTACCTAATATCACATTTGGCACGCTCTTGACCCGTTCTTGGCACGACTCTTGGCTGTTGAAAGCCGACTCCACGCCGGAGTCTTGGGATAGCGTTCGCGCGAACCGTTCCGGATCTGCCGTATCGGTATCTTGAATCGGATAAGTATCCGGAACCGATTGAGAGTCAGGCAAATGTTCTTTGACCGGTAAAATGTCAGTGTCCGAAACGGTTTTCACGGATATCCCGGATTCCTGGGAGAACGTTTGCAAGTCTGTATCTAGTCGGTTGTTACGTCGCGATTTTCGCTTCGGTCTCGGCGGGAAGAAGTTTTTACGTACCTAGAATACATGGGTTGTGAGTTTAGTAAGGTGGTTGAAAAAAGTACATTATGGTTAGTAAATATTCAATAAGAAATAGCAATGATAAGAAATACATAGATAAAGATGTAAGAAATAATTAATAATTACAAAAATATGTAGATAATTTTATAATAATGTTATTGCATTTGCAAAAATAAAATGACATAAAAAAGGGGTTAAGGACGCTGTCACAAATCTGCGTTACTCAAATTTAGGTATCTAACGACGTAACTTTGTTCGCGGCAATATCACGCTCACGTAAACATAGCGCATTCCATTTTATAGACCATCTTCATACTTGATATTATTTTTAATTTTTGATATTATGTATTTTTATTGAAATTGATTCCAGAAGATTACAGGGAACTTTAAAAATTCATTTTGTTACTTTAATTAGTAGGTACGATCCTAATAAGTATGTTAGTATATTCAAACAACT
>CAJQZN010017177.1:0-12628 GCA_907164685.1 Colias eurytheme | reverse complement strand
TAATCAAAAATGTATGGAGGGACGGTCGGAACATCAACCTTAAACAGTTGTTTATAATTGTATTCGTATGTTGATGTAAACAAATAGGAAAAATCAATCTAAATCCACACCGTTCAGTCTTTATAGAGTTTACACTATAGACCGTGTCAGAAAACAAACATAAGTACATACTTGCACTCAAAAAACAACCTTTTCCCCCTTGTTCTGATAGGTAACACCCATGCCCTGTGTTATGACTTATGGAAGTCTTTGGGCGACGCAATTTGCCTACCGCCAGGCAGTGCGTCTGCTCGTTTGCCTCCCTAAAACATAAAAAAATGAATCGGATTTCTAGTCAATCGTATAAAAATACAACAATATCTATAGTCTATACCTAGTTATCTAAATACCTACTTTAGATAACTAACCATGATATTATATTGATCGCGTGTAACACTAATGGAAAATGTTGGGAAAACCTTTAGTGAGTCAAAACCTTACTTGTATGGTGTTTCATTGCTAGACGTTAGAAATTTGACGTTTCAAGGTACCCTCGTTTAATTGGTGCAATTTAAAATTTTGCGGGTAGTTTGTTATATAGGCTAGATTTATAAATGAATGTGTGTTGAGATATTGACTTGAGAGTTTCTTGCTAGCTCATCTCTATAGAAAGAAGAAACTGCTTCCTTAACCGGTAAATAAGTGCTTTTAAATGAAGTAAAGTTGGATAGGAAAAAAAAATGTTTGAGATTGATTCAATTCTGTGCTGTTTAAATACAGTTGAATCAATAAATGGTTGAGTTTGATTTCATACTCTTAAACTGATCATTTATTTTATTGTTACAAGCGGTTTCCTTAATTTTCCTTAGTTCTTTTTTTGTATGATACAGTGATCAAGAGATTTTTTTGAAAAGCTAACCTTATATCATTATATTATTAACATCTATACTAATATTATAAAGCTGAAGAGTTTGTTTGTTTGTTTGTTTGAACGCGCTAATCTCGGGAACTACTGGTCCGATTTGAAAAATTCTTTCGGTGTTAGATAGCCCATTTATCGAGGAAGGTTATAGGCTATATATCATCACGCTACGACCAACAGGGGTGGAGCCACGGGGGTGAAACCGCGCGGAGCAGCTAGTATAATATACAGGGTGTCACACTATTGGTATACTAAGCGCGAAGGAACTTGTAGTTTTGCATACACTGATCACGTAAAAAATACATAAACAAAAAAATTACGTTAAAAAAATTTTGATATTTTTTTCCTGAAAATCCATGTTTTCTTCTCTAGCTTCGCGCAGCCGTCATATACCGCTTCTCTAATGTGAGCATTTTGTCTATGAAAACATAATCTTAAACGATAGCTCACGTTCTAGTGGCAAAAATGGGCGGGTTGCTTGCTATGGACACATAGAGTTTTAAGATTTCATCTATTTGAAAAAAAAAATGCGTCTGGAATTTTTTAAGTATTTTTTACGTACTCAGCGTATGCAAAACTATAACCTCCTTTGAGCTTAGTATACCAACAGTGGGACACCCTGTATATCTACATGACGGGACATTATTTCATGTATTTGTTAACCTATCACGCGTCTGGCGCACAGCCGGCACCGATCCCGATAGTGTCAAGGGAGTTCACGAAATCTAGCTTTTTTATGACTACCGAGTTTGAAAATTTTATTTACCCTATTGTTCTATAATTATATGCCATGTATTATATATTTTTGGAAAGAGGAAGAAACTAGTTATAGCATAAAAATGTAATCATGACGATATATTTTTTCTATAAAATTATAAAAAAATGATTTTCTTTTGTTTTAATTTTAATTGCTTACATACTAACACTTACATGATAATGCTGAGTCATCAAATGATCATATTCACGTTTTCATATCACTACACGATTGCCAAATACATTCACTTATATTTTCACACATTTAACACAACGTATTTCACTATGAATAATAACAAATCTCCATTATTCACAAACAAGAAAAAAAGCGCCATTTTGCGTCTTCCGCACTGAAAAGTTGAGACACTTTTTCACTGAGTATTCTTCAAATATCCCTAAAACCAATATCATAAACGTATTCTACGTAAAATTTCCAGTAATATACGTCTCAATTATCACTCATCTAATTATTCCTCTCGGCATAATTCACAATCCAAATATTCGTTGAACAAGACAAATGTCACAAACTATGGCCGATGACGCAACTCAATCAATGATTCACTTTTTTTTTTTTATTTTGTGGTTTTGGTCTCTATTGCCTGCCTCGGAGTCGTGTCGATTCGAATTATAAATGTTTAAGGCATAGAGAAATATTTTTTATACTGGAAACATTCACTTGTAATTCACTACAGATGGCCTTCAATGTCACGGGCCGCGTTAGGCACAGAGTTTGTGCGCAGTACACTACAGTACAATTTGCGTTACGACACAAATATTGTGCGTAGAACGTGTCACGGGTTAATGCGTAGAATAATAAAAAACTATACATTCGACCCACGTATCCGCCCAACCAAGGCGACACTAGATTAACTATAAACTAACCTCGGAAATTGGCAAAGTAATGTATTACTTTATCGATTAATTCTTAAGTGTCACAGACACGCTATTAAGGAAGTGTATGTGCTTCCTTCCTTGCGTCTGTGTGAATTATACATCTCGATGTAGATTTTAATTGATTTTGAAAAAATTGACTATTGTTAAGGTTTTTTCACGAAGAGTTTGTTCTATAGTATGGTGTATATTGTCTACGACGGTATGTTGATAGCTAAAGAAATTAGTTGAGGCCATAGTTAGTTAGTATGTAATAGAAAGGACTGATTAAAACGCGTTTTTTGGGTTTTTTCACGAAGATTCTATTCTATTGTGTATTGTCTCCTGCACTCGTGTTGATAAGTAGGAAGTTAGTTAAGGACATAGTATGTTGTAGTTGTGATTTGTAGTCAGAAGACGTTTTTAAGTATTACCACAAATAAATAAATATAATACACAACTTTTCAATGTCATAATATTCTCTCAATATATCTTTAATCAGATATTTATTCATATTGCAACTTAAATTTTTAAATAAGACGAGTCGTTAGCCGAGTTTCACACCACATAAGGTAACCCAACCGCAGACGACTAGACGTCTTGTCCACAGAAATATCTAGTGTTCAATATCAAGCCGCCTCTTTGGTACAGTGGTTAACAGCGTAGAACGGAGGGGTCCTGTGTTCGATTCCCGGTGGAGACTAAAAAATGTCTCTGTCTGGCAGGATGCAGACGGCCTACTTGTCCCTAAAGAAAATTTATCAGTGAAACAGATGTATGAATAATGCTTTCCCCATACCCCACTAGGGGACACGGAACTTCACTTTCAATATCAAGTGGCCACAGTGTTGACTATCGGAGCGATCACACTTGCTATCAAGTGATCTACACTTCTAAGAGATCTAGACTTGTAAGTGATCTCGACTCTAAGTTATCAAGACTTGGTAGTGTGGATATGGCAAGTCGCCAGCTTGCTAGGCTGAGTCGACGTTTTCATGATGATTCATAGGTGTATGGTAATTACAATTATTATTCAACAGATTTTTTCAACAGATTGACGTGAGTCGTTTTATGATTGAGAGTAAATTGATTCTGCCATTTTACCGATTGTTGCCGAAAATCTAGTGCTGATGAAAAGATTAATCGCGACCTATCCCAATTTGTGTTTCAACACGGATAAAAATATTTTTTATAAATTATAGTTTGCTTGCCTAATAGTTATTACGGGCATCTCCCCACTGGGAATGTAGTATTTTACATCTTTATTATTAGTCAGTAGGCTAACTTACGTAGGTCACCCAGTGAATGAAACCTACGACAAAGCCTTTCTTTCTTTATAAATTCAAATCAATTTTACACAACACCAGGCTAGATACAATCACAATTGCACAAATAGGAAGCGATCATTGTGCCGCACGCAAAATGCGGTACGCCAATCGGAATACAATACGTTCGCACGGTTAACAAATGAATGCATTTCATCGCAGTTCACACACGTTCCTTTTGAACTAGATTTGTAGAATGCTTATGTTTTATACTGTTGCGACTGTAAAGAAAAACGCATTGGTTTGATGGGTCGTCGACTGGATTGGAATTATTTGTTTGTTCTTTATTGTACAAAAGTGGTAGTGACAAATTAGGTTACTCTTGTGGTTAAAGCAATAATTTTGTCTATATCTTTCTGAAACATGTTTAGTAATATGCTTAATAAACAAAAAACAAAAATAAGAAGTGACAAAAACGCTATCAATAAAATTTCTTCTGCAAACATCCCTTTGTATCTAGTCATAGTGTATAGTTAACACTAGAGTGAAAATTGGTTAACGAGCGAAAGTGAACAAAGGCTGTGGAATCGACTGGACGCCCTGAAATAGGTCATCTAGCTCAGACTATAGGTGCTTGGTTAGAAGGGGAGAGATATAAACGTGCCTATAGTCGGATCTTTGTTGTAAAGTAGTTGCCTTGATGATCAATAGTGATTGAATTAATAAATGTTTCATGAGTTTGATCTTGTTCTTTCCAATTTCTCATCGTCAAATAATAGTTTGAGTTGTCTTATCCTTGTAACACACGGTTTAATATGGTTAGCCGTTTCGTAGGACACCTGAAATAACGGGACATAGAGGCGAGGATTAAAAATTTTATTAATTTGTATATAATAGATAAGAAATTCAAGAATTTTGAGTTTTAACGTTGTCATATGCAAAGATAACATATCAAAATATGTACGAGAAGACTAACTGCGTATTTTAAAACGTTTGGTCAAAGATCCCAAACATTATGTTGTTGTAAGTTTATTGGCGGAATCTAACAATGCCTGCGACGGAATACAATGGAGTTTGTGGACGTATGTTGTTGTATATTTCCGGTAAAAGTTCTTCCATTTACCAAGCGATTTGATCATATTTTTTTGTTCACTCTGTTGTCATAAGTTCAGGAACTTATTTGATGTAGTAGTAAAATAATATCAGTTGGCCGGTTTCACGGCTTCTTGATGTGTTCTGTTTAGCTTATCCGTCAAATAATGTCAAGAAGTGTCCAATACCCCATCAAGGGCACTATGTGCTATAATCGGCCCTTAGGGCTGAAAGCACTCTTGAGTCTTGACCTTCATTACCCGGTAAAACAAAGGTCACTTACCACATGGCGTTTTGTGTTTAACACATAACTATAGTTAATCGGTACGAACAGTAAGGTAACTAAACCTTTTCGATAGAATAATCACCTACGCAGCATCGAAGCAATACTACATATTACTTTTTAAAACCTTTACGCGAAACGCTGCGGCTGCTGGACGGAGAAAGTTTCGTGGACCCTTTTAAAAGGACACTAGCCGGAGAAGTAGTGACTTCACTGCAACAACTGCCTATGAGTCTGGTCGATGCGCATGAATGTTTGTGTGAGACGTTTCGAACATTTTGTAGTAAGTTTCCATACTGTTCTTGTTCCGTTTACTGTGGCATATAACCTTGATGTAATATTGAATTAAATAAACACGCGTGCACTGTGTTTACATTAAAATCTAGGACGGTCTCGCTTTACGGCGTGTAATGAGATAAAACACGTAATGGTCAATAGAATTTATTGCAGAATTACAGTGAAATTTTAGTGCGCTATAAAATATGGAATTGTCGTTAGTAAGCGCTATTTTAAAGGCTTTTCTTTGTGATGAGCTGTTATTAATGTCAATTATAAGGTATAAGTTGTTATTGCATGTTACAAAAAAAATACATATCAATCGTCTTTGTAATACTAGAATTAATAGATATTATGGATAATACACATAAAATGCAATGCAACCTATATCGACAAAACTAAAAAGAATAATTGAGTTCAAAACTCAACCGTAACTCAGTCCAGTGTTCGCAAATATTTCTCGAATGTTCGTCTGCAAAGTGACCCGCGTTTATCGTGCGGGCAGGCGCCGTCGCGGCGCTATCTATGTTGTTGTGATGCATTGTGGTGTGCAAATATTACTTACCCCCTGACACCTTTATGTGAAACACGCCCTGATACGATAAAATTCAGATAAATGTGTAAATGTACCTATTTATCTATGAATAATGGTAGAGATTTATTTGATACATTGTTTTTATTATCTACGTATTTTTGCATATCTAATCTATCGGGTAAACGAATGGTGACTGACCTTTTCTTTGTTTCTTTTGTGATGTTCCAAGATAAAGAAAAATATTTCTTTATTTCATTTAGAATACGGAATAATAAAAATGGCAGTAAAAACTTTTAAATCAGAAAAATGATTACTTTGAAATGTATAGAATTATGTCTCGCCGATTCAAATGCGTAGTAAAAACAGTATCTTATTTATTATGTTAATATTTGTTAGTGTTCAGAATTAGTGCAATGACCTCGCTGCTGTTAAATGACCGGCTAAAGTAAATCTCTGTTATTATCTTTTAACCTCTACGTGGGTTCAGTTAAAATGATAATCTTTAAAGTACATATATGCATTATATATTTTACTACTATTTATTAATGGTTTATAAACTTCATTTTTATATTTATCAGACTAAAATTCGTCGTATTCAAAATTTACAGAAAGCACTATTAATTTACATCCAAATAATATTTTGTTATTGTAAATTCAAATTGCGCTATCATTGTCTATTTTTGTTGTTACTTGCTCGTGGCTTCGCCCGCTTTTTCCTGAACTTATCAAATTATGTACCTTCCTTGAGATCACTGCGGTTTTTTTAAATACTTGAATTTATCATTATCAAAAAACCGCATCAAAATCTCTCTCTTTTAAAGATCTAACCATACATAGGGGGTTTGTTTTATACTGTACTAGCGGTCCGCCCCGGCTTCGCCCGTGGTACATATTTACGTTTTCTCTACATTAGAACCATCCTCGTACTTCAAGGAATATAATAAAAAAGAATTATCGAAATCGGTTCAGCCGTTCATACGTGATGTCGTGACAACGCGAAACGGGTTTGATTTTTATAATATACTAGATAATGATAACATTCCCAATGCGCTCTGACGTATTGTGAATTGTAAATAGGATTATGTATCACAATTGGGTCATTATACAAAAATGGGGTAACTTTTGAGGATATTTTGTTTACTATATTTTTTATATCAGATTGTTACAAATTAGGGTGTATATGATAGCTAATCTAATGAATATATTGTTCCAAATCGGGCCAGCCACTTTTTTAAATAGATTGTGAGATATTTTAAATTTTCTGGATTTGGCCTCCAGGGGACTGACGAGGCTAACATGGTAGTTGGTACTGATAAAAAACTATAACTTGTAATATTCTTAAAGAAATTCAATGAAAATTACTACAAATCTCTCAGTTTTAATAATGGCACATGTCTTTTACGTACTTAACATGTTTAAAAATGATAATTAATAATATGTGACTGGGAAAAACAATGTCTCAATTTTTAAAACAGCCTTCTGACATTTAACGCAACGTGAATATTCTTACTCTCTTACTTAACTTTTACTTCTTTGAATTAGTTTTACTTGATATTTTAAGTAATTCACAAACAATAGAAACAAAAAAACGGCCAAGTGCGAGTTGGACTCCTAACAAACCTATTGTTTATTATGTTTGTAACTTAAAATTTACACTTTTAGCAATTTTTCCTTTATCTGTGTTATAAGACGTTGCTATTTACCGAGTAGAAGTAAACTATAGTAGACTGTATACACGGCAAGCATCCTGTTTGTTTTTTTATTCCCTTGCGAATATTGAATTTTGTGGAAATTTGCAGTATTAACGGATGTAGGTATCTTTTGATTGCATTGCGTTATAAGTTTGATTTTTTTACAGCCCCAAGGGTTCTTAATGTTGAGTATCCAATATAAATTTCAGATTGATACCTCCACGCGTTCCAAAAAAACGTCTTAACAGACAAACGGACAACAAAGTGATCCTATAAGGGTTCTGTTTTTTCCTTTTGAGGTTCGGAGCCCTAAAAATCTACCAATATTTATGTTAAAAGTACTAATTATTATAAAATTAAAAACCAAAGGCTCGAATGAAAGTCTCATCTGAGTTTTCATAAGAGCCCCTTGACATTTTTATAATGTTATTAAGTATATTAATTAACTTTTATGTTATTTTGAGGTAATTTTACTTCACAGTATTATACGTATACGTATTTATCTGATAAATATAAAAAGCTATGCCCTGAAAGCATCAAAATCAATAATTAAAAGAAAATAAGATCTTTTTAATAAAATTATTAGTAGTTTGTTTCAATAGCTCTTTTCATTGCTACTCTTTTTTAAATGTTTCTTCCCTAGTCAAATTCAGTTTCTTTTAGCGTGGCGCATGATGTTTTTAACTGAAATATAATATAGAAATGCTTATACCAATAGCAATCAAGATAAAAGTTCTAAAAAATGATAGAGTCATCAGTACTATGGGGCCCCGTCAGTCCTCTGGCGCGATATCTAACAAAGGACTGATGCCAGCGGATTGATGAAAAGGGACTTAATATGAGGTTATAATCACAAATTAGGTTTTTTTGCCTAATTTCTAATATCAACAAACTATATTTTTACACATCATAGTTAACCATTTATAAATGAAAATAAAAATCGGATTAACAATAAAATAACGACTCACCATAGGACTGAAATGTTGACTGGCGCAGCAAGATTTTAGAGGACAAACACAACCCTAGCGCTGGTACAGTTATGACGGCCGTCAAAATATGCGGTGCACAAGTAATTTCATTACCAACATTAATACTTAGACAGGGATTTGACCTCGACTTGGTGATATTTAGCGAGAATTTCGAATTTAAAAAACACACAACGGACTGACTAGTGAAAGCGATGACAAAGTTTAATTTTATTTTTTAAATAAAATAGAAAACATTGCGTTATGAAAGTTGTAGTATATAATACTATGTACATCAAAGATTGTAGTGAATTAGTAAGTTTTCTTAAATCGATGATAATGTTTAAACGATAGTCACTTGATTGTTGGTTTTCGGAGTTGTGACATGCCAAAGTACTGACGTTTGAGGTATTAATTTATTATTTTTATTCATTTGTATTTTAAATTAAGAAGTGAAATTGAGTGACCAAATAAAGGACGCTTCATTGTTTTAAAATAGATTGTTATTTGAATAAAATATAATAAGAATTTGTTTAAATTGGCTGATGACATCGAGTTACCCCATTTTTGTATAATCACCCAATTACATTTCGGGTGTAATCACATCCTCTATAGTCTATGTAATAACAATCAATAACGTTCATTCTTGCAGTGGACGAGAAAATCTTCTGTTGCCACGGAGGCCTGTCCCCCGACCTCCAAGCGATGGAGCAGATCCGTCGCATCATGCGGCCCACGGACGTGCCCGACCAGGGGCTGCTGTGCGACCTGCTGTGGTCCGACCCGGACAAGGACGTCACCGGGTGGGGGGAGAACGACCGTGGGGTCAGCTTCACGTTCGGCACTGAGGTGGGTAGATACACACACGCACATAACAAACGTGCGGAGGCACACACACACGCAAACCCACACACACATAAAAATGAATATACGCGGGTAAATATCAAATACGTGCAGACCAATATTCACACAAAAGCACAGACGTTTGGGCGTAGACACGCATACACCTATGTGCGCTCTACGATTTGCACAAACGCAGCACTACGAATGCACATTGCACATACTAAACATAGCTTTTGTCGATATTTTGAATGATAAAAAGGGATTCAGCATAACTTTTCGGACTAAAGGCATATAAATAATTCGTTCTTGCTAAGTATAGACGAAGCATGTTAAGACGCTTCACCTTTATCAAGCAATAAGATACGGTAAACCCACAAATATTGAACCATTATATACTTATATGTATCATTGCTATAGTCACAATAACAATTTATATTTATTATATTACAACAATACCCTTTTCAAGTATCAAACAGACCCTTGACAAAACCTTTTAGCCCTGAAAGAAATCAATATACACAAAACATCCCATTACTAAAAGTATGTACATCATTATTTACAAAGCAAATATGAATACACACAATAACACGGGGCGTCTGTCAACACGCCGCTTCCGCGGGATTGTGGTATCTGTGATAAGGGGATTACGTGTGACATTGACGTGTTCCAAGGTAGTGAAAGTTGGAAATGGTGTTTATAAAGAGAAATAAATGATACTATAGGAATTAGGAAGTACGTTTTTGCTAGTTTGGTATTATTTTTGAGAAAAAATACTAAAATAATGTTTATCTTCACTTAGATTGTATCTAAACTACTGTTATGGAGAGGAGAATAAATTTTTTAAATTAATTTATATTTCACCTAAAACCTTGAGAGAGTAGATGAAATTTTTATTTTCTTTATTTCTTCAAATTCGATTGCTGAGGTGGTTTGCCACGTTACTGCGAAAGACGCGGGTTCGAATCCCGACTTGCATTGAATTTTTCTAAACTTACTTTAATAATTTCTCTAGTTGCTTTGTGATAAAATATGTATATTTCTAATTTCTATGGCTATGTTTAACCATTGTCGTTTATACCATTAAGTTACGTCATACCATTGTGTTACCTATATTTGTACCCGTGGTACAGTTCGATTCAAACTTAATGGCGGTTAGTAAGTTAGCTGCGAGTGCACGTTCGCGCAGATACCCGTTTCAACGTCCCACTTATATCTAAAATAGTTTTCTGCGCATCGGATCGTACGATGTTCCGAGCCGCCAATAAGTTTGAATCGTACTGTATAAATTGAAACCCGGTAAATCCATACTAATATTATAAATGCGAAAGTAACTCTGTCTGTCTGTCTGTTACTCAATCATGCCTTAACTACTGAACCAATTTGCATGAAATTTGGTATAGAGATATTTTGATACCCGAGAACGGAGGCGGAACGCTAGTATTTACTAAAGTTATGTTATTTCGATTCAAAAGTGCTTCTATAAATCTATGAATGAATAAATGTTGGAGTGTTTATTTGTATACTAGATTTCCGCCCGCGGCTTTCCGGATTTCCGGGATAAAACCTATCCTATGTGTTAATCCAAGTTACCCTCTATATGTGTGCTTAATTTCATTGTAATCGGTTCAGTAGTTTTTGCGTGAAAGAGTAACAAACATCCATACATCCATACTTATAAACTTTCGCCTTTATAATAGTAGGTATGTAATCTGTAATTACATTTGTATCTATAATGTGTCCACAGATAGTGGGCAAGTTCCTGTCGAAGCACGAGTTCGACCTGATCTGCCGCGCGCACCAGGTGGTGGAGGACGGCTACGAGTTCTTCGCCAAGCGGCAGTTGGTCACGTTGTTCAGCGCGCCCAACTATTGCGGCGAGTTCGATAATGCCGGTGAGTGGGGGGAATTGTGATTGAATGTATTTTTAGGAAAAAAGTATGTCGAAATTTTCTTGGCGGTAATGCTGATCTGGGGTGAAAAACTATGTTTAAATATGTTTTTTAAAGCTGTCTTGGCTTTAAGACACAGTTGACAGATATATACTACGTACATACAGTTAGGAAACTAAGCCCCCCCCATGAAATTATGACGTATAGCTATAGGGCTGTTACTTTTTGATATTTAACCGACTTGAAAAATAAAGGAGAAGGTTATCAATTCGGCCTGTATATTTCTGTTTGCTTTTTTTCACAGTTGATTTTGTGGTAATTTGGAGATTAAAACCCGTTAAAATACAAAAATGGTGTAGCCTAAATATGAATTTACAAGAAGAAACAATCCGAATTAATACAGCTTGTAAAAGTAAATTCATTTACAAGCTGTATTAATTCGGATTGTTTCAACACAATTTTATCAGTGCTATATTTCGAAATCTAGTGTTGTTATGGACGCCGAAGGCTATTTAATGTACCTAAATTATTTATAATGCTTGATATTTGTATTATACATATATTCAATAATTATTTTAAACCAGAATTTACAATACTTGTATGTAGGTATACCTACTAAATTATTTTTAAAACGATAAATTAAATTAAATTAAAAAACACAAAATATGCAAAAATAAATTAAAATTATTATTATACGAGCATAGAACCTCTACCTTTTTGTTTTAGGAAGAAAAAGAAAATAGTTTGACAGGCTTAGTGCTTGACAAAGTGGAGACGCCACGTATCGATAAAAATACAATAATTATAATATCTATCTTTTTCTTCCCTAATATTTACGTAATTATGCACATAAATTTAAACAAGATTTTTTTAAGGTTTCCTTTTTTATATTTTCGTGCTCTTCTAGATTGCGTAAAAAATAGATGCGATCTTTAAACAGACTGGACTCCTAAATTAATAGGTACTATTTGTAGCTATCATTTTGATAGAAAATATGTCAACATAATATAAAACTCATACTGCTATATCTATAGAAATTAAAAAATAGTCTCTTTTTAACTTGTAGTCAGATATGGTATTTACAAATATATTTATTGAAAGGGCTACAAACTGAAACAATCGATATTTATTTAATGTGAATTGACATCACTTTAAACTTTTTTCCATACTATATTCAAAATCTGTGGATGTGTCACCCGCTACTATCGATCCCCCTCAATACAGGTAAATTAGCTTGGAGAAATTTTTGCATATGTAGTGGTGTG